>PVIY010034511.1:0-27057 GCA_004026745.1 Myrmecophaga tridactyla
CCCCCAGGGCCGACCCCTCCTGGAGGGACCGTGGCTGAGATCTGCTAGCCACTCAGACCCTAATGGACCATCTTGGCTGTCTGCTGGTTTGCACTGCAAAAGCAGCCTCTTTACCAAGGCTCACATCTCTTTATCACTTTCCAAAGGGCTAAACCAATTAATCAATTAGTCACTGGCCTCACGGACCATTTAGTTAATTAAAAGCTGGACTGAATGAGTTGAGACCAAGACTGAGGCCATTTCGCTCCACTTGGTAGATAAAGGGTTCTTACTTTAAGCACATTGATCAGATATTCAGCAAAATGAGAGATTTTGGGGAACTAAACCAAGGAGGAATTCAGATGCCTTCTCAGACCATAAACTCAGTATAACCCAGTAAAATTTTGCTGCTGACCTTGAAGACAGGAGCTGAGTCACACAGAGTCCAGGAAATGACCCCACAACTGAAACCATGCTCAGTTTTAAGAAACTAGAATTGCAGTGGGATGGCCTGTCCACCCCGTGGTGGAGGTCCTAGAGCACATTGAGATCTAACGAGGCTCTGGCAGTCCTGGGGTGCATGCAACCAGAGGGGTGTGGGCTGTGAACACGCAAAATGAAAACATGATTCTTTTGTGATTTGTGAAACTATACTTGACTCAATAAAATTGGGCCCCCTTTCTTACCTGCTCAGAACCAGAGAGGTACTTCTGCCTAAATTTAAGCTGGAGAAGAATTACAACCTGGTGGAGGCTCTGAAGTCGATGGGGATCACGGCGCTGTTTAGCCCAAATGGTGACATGGCAGCCATCTCGCCCCAGGAGGTTGCTGTTGACCTGGTAAGCTCTCCTGTCTGCCCTTCTGCCCCAAGGTCTGCTCTCAGTTCACTGCTGCCCCTACACAGCCCCAGCACAGTCCAGTGGGTGAGTCCCGCTCTCTGGCCAGTGGGAGCAGGCCAGGCAGGGGGCAGGCTGTGGAGCAAGCCACATCCTGGGACCACAGAAGGAGGCGCACGTGTTCTGCTGCACTGTGACAGTGCTGTGAAATGCCTCTAGTGGAACTGCCCGGCTTGCAGGTTTAACTCACGTGGTCCAATGGCGGGCGCCCAGCGAAAAAGCAGAGCATCCAGCACCCAAGAAGGCAGTACCCCAGCCCCTATGCTCCTCACAGGAGTGTACCCCGGATTGTGGGCATGGGATGGGAGGTAGTGCAGGCTCCATCTCCTGTGGCGACTGCCAGGAGTGAATAAGATGCTGGAGCTCCGAGGTAAGGCTTCTTTACGACGTGACCTAGCATAGTCATGGCACTGACAAGTAAGCACAGGTATTTCTGAGGGGCATTCTGACTCTCCTTGAGTGGCGGGATCTGTGCTCTGTGCTGTATCCTTTCTGTGGGCCAGCCTATGAGTTCTGACAACTCTCCATTCTGTGTTCAAACAGTTTAAGCACCAAGGTACCATCACGGTGAACGAAGAGGGCACTCAGGCCGCAGCTGTGACTGCGGTGGGCTTCATGCCGCTCTCCACTCAAGTCCGGTTTGTCGCAGACCGCCCTTTCCTGTTCCTCATCTACGAGCACCGCACCAGCTGCCTGCTCTTCATGGGGAGAGTCTCCAACCCCACTCAGCCTTAAGGGGGCAGGTATGGGTGTCTGCAGGGTGCCTGCCAGCTGGCATGCTGCGTTTTCACTTCCATTAGAACAGAACAGAGATGTTCTGACATCATACCTTTTGAGACTTATGCTGCCAATATGAAACTGAGGCCGATGTGATGGAAGAAACCTCTTAGTGCCTGAGAAGCGTGTTGGAGGCAATTCTGCAGAGTAAACAATGGCGAAGTTCACAGGAGCTCGTGTGACTGAGCATGTCAGAGAGCAAGGTACAGACCAGCTGATCACTGCCTCCTCAGTGCAAGCTGCCCGCACGGCCCCACCCTGTACACCTGCTTCTCGTGCTCAAAGCCTTTCTCAATTGGGTACGTGATAATCTCTCAGCCCTCCTGAGGATGAAGCACAACTGGCACATTCACGAGGTACAGGGGAGAGGGGACCCGTGGCATGCACGGATTAACTCTCTTGGGGTCCAATCTTCCAAACTGACGCTGAGTGCCACCTGCAGCTCTTGTTACCTCACTGCCACCAGAGGACAGCGTGTCTACCCGGCCATGCTTCCCACCCTAGAGATAAATAAAACCACTTTGTACATCAGTGATGATTCTCTGTTTTTGAAGCTCAGGTAACTAACAGAGGCTGGAAGCAAAGCAGCTGAAATTCCCAGGCACGGTAAGGCAGACAGTAGCCTGTGTACCCGACTGACAAGCACGCTCTCAGGATCAGCAAGCTCCGGTTCTGCTCAGGCCTGTTGCGGCATGGCTCAGACACTGCCCAAGAAAGCACCTGAGGCCAGGTGGTGCCCACACTCCATGGGGGCTGGAGTCCTGCCGGGGGGGCTGTGCGCATGGCAGCCCCTGCCTGAGCGTGGGCCGCGGCGGGCAGCCCTGGGACACAGTGAGACCCTCAGACAAGACACGGCAGCGAGTCTGGTCTAGCTTAGGGAGGCGCCGTCTGAGGAACAGGTTAGTGGTTGGCAGGACCGCTGACAAAACAGTCGGCAGGAACAGCGTGGTGAGTCTACCCACCCCATGCCCTGCAGGAGTCTTCGCGCTCCCCATGTCAAGGTGGGAAGGGTTCTGAAACCTGCCAACAGGGCAGGTGTCCATGCTCCGGCCCCAAGCACCTCTGGTCTGATGAACCCAGTGTTGGTGGCAAGAGCAGCAAAGCAGAAACCAAGCGTCTGCAGCCTGTCCCACCTGTCCACACAGGGCCCTCCGAGGGAGGCACTGAGGCCACCTCCCCCTCCCAGCTGACAGAACAACTGAAGTTGCAAGGATGGGGTCTGCCCCAGGCAGATTCAGCCTGGGACAAGGCCTGTGGCAGCGGGAGCTGCCCTCCTTGCCCTCCCCTTCGGTCCTGGCTCTGTTGTGCACCAACCAGGCCGGGCTTGAGGGCAGCCCCTCCCCAACCCACCCTCCAGACCTCCCGATCTCCCAGCGAAGCCTGATGCTGATGACGGGCAGCCCTTGTGTCCTCTTCCCCAGGCCCTTCAAGCCTCTTCTTCCCTGGGGCTCTAAACACCCATGCTGGCTGGTTGCTGGCTTCTCCGCCTGCATTCCTTGCTGCCATGTGCAACCACTCGGTCTGGGGTCCTGTGCTGATGTGCCCCTACCCAGCAAGGCAGCAGCCTTGCAGGCGGGGACTCTGCCCAAACCAGCCCGGGCCCTCTATGCCCCCAGCAGCTCAGCTGCACTCTGATCTCCAGGCTCCTGGTGCTCACATGTAAGCAGAAGGCCCCTGCATCCCCCACAAAGGCCGAGGACAAGGATGGTGTAACTCGAAGTACAAAGGAGCCTCAGGGGTCTGGGAAGACCCAGACCCAGGCCTCCTGCCCTGAACCCACCAGCACTTCCACCAAGTAAAGGTAATTCAAGACCTCCTGTCACTGAAAGAGCTAAAGAATATCTTTTTCTGGGGGTGGGATAGCAAAGCATTAAACAAACAAAAGCCAAAACTTTTGAAATTGGTTTCTTCTAAAAGGTCCAAGGGGTAACTATAAAGCAAATGTAAAAAAGCCACGACCTCTGCGCTCTTTGTTGAGCAATAAAAGCAAATATTTGTTTCCTCCCCCACAACATAACCATTAACTTTTGTTAAAAATACAATCCCTCCTCTCTTCATGTAAAAGGTCACTGCAGCAAGTCAGTCCCGGCCCACCCAGCGCAGCTAACAGACAGCCCCCTCGCCCCGGGACCCCGCGCAGAGCCTGAGTGTTCTCACCCACACAGTGCAGGCTCCCCCAGGGCACAAACTGCCTGTAGCGATGTGCTCTGTGCTGCATTAAACTCTATAGGGCAGCCACATGGCAGGAGAGCTCTAGACTAGAGGATCACAGGGCTCACCGCCGCGAGGCACAGCAAGCATCCTCCTGGTCTTCCAACCCACTCTCAATACAACCTGCCCTCCCCCGGCCCCGCAGCCATGGGCTCTGGGGCCCCCACCCTCCCAGGCTCAGCAAAAGCTACACACACATTGGCACCTGTAAGGCACAAGCAAACACCAGCCAGTGTTAACTGGGCAGTGAAAATAATTTTTTTAAATTAGCCACTGGGGGTGTCAACAAAAAACACCCTTCTAGAGAGTCCCTGGCACTTCTCTTGGGAGAACACCTGACCACAGGCAGGAGGCCATGTGGCAGCAGCCACTGCACAGCAGACCCGGCTCCTGTTTCCTCAAGAGCACGCTCACAGGCACCTTCCTGGCGGCTGGGAGGGCCAGAACTGCCTTCACGCTGACCTGGGGGGAAGGGACAGGCAGACCACTCCCTTTCCTGATGGGTCACTCCCTGGGAGAAGGGACAGGAGAGAACAAGGCAGCATGTGGGCAGGAGGAAGGTGTTCTACAAAGGGAGTGCTCCATAAAACGCAGTGTACGACATTTCATACTGAGGGTAAGTAACAGCCAGGCCGTCACTCTCTTCCGTCCATCCATCTTGGCCAGTTGAAACTGGGTCTCTGAAGACACTGAGATCCACAGCAGCAATGAGCACCCCAATGGTGTACGTCTAAGCCCTGCCTTGCCGGGACAGAAGAGGGCCCCGTGCCCACTGCCTGCAGGCCAGGCCTGCCTCTGAGGCCCCCAGCAGCTCTGAGCGGGCTGAGGCCCATGTGGCCCTTTCACAGCCACCCTCTAGTGACCTGTGAGAAGGGACCCACTGTAAATGCCGAGGCCAGGACCACTGGAGAGGGGTGGAGCGGGACAGGAAAGCTGAAGCAAAGGCTCTAAGGAAGACAGTGAGCAAGGGCTGAACGCGGGGTCCTGGACTTAGGCCTAAAGAGAAATCAACTTCTACAGAAGTCACTGGGGAAGGAATGGAAGCAGGCTGAAAGCAGACACGGTGCGAGTGGGCTCTTGCTGCCTGTACCATGAACAGCGCTGCACCCAGTCTGCCTGGCTGTGCTGTGACACCGACACGCCCCCAGAGGAGATGGAGGGCTGCAGCTACACGGCAAGAGGGCCAACGGCAGGGGAAGGGTGTGGCAGGGCACCGGGCCTTATACCCATGAGTCAGGGCCTGAGACTGCAGGATGCACATGGAAGGTAGGGCACCACCGGGCACCCGACGAGAGGGCCCAGGACACGACCCCCATCAGTCAGTGAGGAGGTTCAGGGAAGGCGCAGACCCAGGGCGTGCAGTGTGCGGCCACAGCGGGCACACACCTACCTCCAGGGCTGCCAGGCAGACAGCCACATCCACACAACTTGTGGGGTCTCAAAACAGCATCTTTCTACAGACTCCTCAGGGGGTCCGCAGGCCATATCACACTCTCGCACGCCAGCAGATACTCACCACCGCTATCACGGGAATGAGCACGCCCAGGTTCCCTGCGCTGCTGGAAGCCTAGAAAGGACAGAATCAACGTCACTGAAGGGCATGTGTTCCTTTCACTTAAAAATAAAAAATGCGAGAAAGTATCATGTAGAGCTGAAACTCCTTAAGCTAACGGAAAAGAGGTTAAATACAGAGATACGTGTATCCAGCCTAATTTTAACAGTCAAAAATTGGAAACGAAAGTCCAAAAATAAAATGATCACACCCATCATGGCACTTATGTACAACTAAATACCATGCAGCTGTTAAAAAGACACCTTTATGAAAAGCAATCTCCTCACAAAGTGCCCACTGGAAATGTTAAATGAAAAAAAAAATCAGGGTTTAATAGAGTATGTCATGATATAATCCCAATGACATAAAACAAATACAAACACAAAAAATTATAGGAGGAAATCTGTGAAAATGTTAACCATGACTATAACAAGGTAAAGGGATTACTTTATATTTTTGTAGGTTTCTGTATCTTTTTTTTTTTTGGCATGTGCAGTCTCCAGGAATCGAACCCAGGTCTCTGGCATGAGAGGCGATAATTCTGAGCCATCTACCCTTGCACAGCTGGTTTCTCCATCTTTACAATAGTAAACATGCTTTCTTTGCAAGCTGGTGAACATGTGGAAGGTAGGCTCCCTGGGTGGACACAGAGCCTGTCGGCCCACAGCATGGTGAACTCGCGCACACACAGAGTGGGTGAAGTTCCAGAGCTTCCCAGCACCCCCATGGGACACACCAGCCATGAGGGCAGCCAGAGGATGCTGCACCTGTCGCTGCCAGTGCTGCGCCCAACTCGGGTCTGCAGGTAGGAAATGGAGGGTGTGGGCGGCTTGCCAAGGGTGCCCAGTGGTGGAAACAGGATTCCCAAAGCCTCCTCCATAGTCCTCCCTGCTCCACTCTGCACAAGGCCCAGGGCCCTGCCGAGGGCTGAAACCATCCATGATCCTCCCTTTGATTCATAAGCACAGCTCCAGGGGGCTCCAGCAAGGGGGTCTGCCAGGCTCTCTTGCCATCCCTCCAAACTCCCCTCCCTCCCCGAGGCCCCATCTGGTGGGGGGAAGGAGGGGTAGAGGGCAGCAGTAGTTCAGGGAACATTATGAACTGCGTGTTGGGAAGGAGGTTCACCACTCTTCAAAGACTGCGATTCCCAAAGGACAGGAAGGAGCGCAGCTTGGCCCCAGCCTGGGAAGGAAGTAGAAACTGTGGGCCTCTGTGGGAGAGTGGCACAGGTGAGCAGACCCGAGATCCCAGGAGGCCCCTCCTGGCAAGAAAGCTCCCCGAGAGAGGAGGAAGCGGCCCCAGACCTGCTCCTGGGAGAGTGGGAGAACCTGCTGTCGAGTGCCTCTGTGGTGGCCCTCCTCCTGACGCCTGCAGGCCCAGGATGCGCTCTTCTACCGCTGTAGTAGTGCTCCCAGCTGGGGGGCCAGCTGGTGCAGCCACGCCTCTTTGGGAGGACCCCACCAAGCAAGGTTGAGGTAGAGTGCCCCGCAAATATACTCGGGGTCTTATGTCTCTTCTTGGCACCAGGCCAGGCACAAAGGATCCCTTCCTTCAGTTCTCGACTTAGATGTTGTGCTGGTTTGAAAGGATGTATGTCCCATAGAAAAGCCATGTTTTAATCTAAACCCCATTTTGTAAAGGCAAAATAATCCCTATTCAATACTGTATGCTTGAATCTGTAATTAGATCATCTCCCTGGAGATGTGATTTAATCAAGAGTGGGTGTTAAACTGGATTAGGTAGAGATGTGTCTCCTCCCATTTGAGTGGGTCTTGATTAGTTTACTGGAATCCTATAAAAGAGGAAACATTTTGCAGAGAGATTCAGACAGAGCAGAGAAGAATGACATAGCCATGGGAAGCAGAGAGTCCATCAGCCAGCAACCTTTGGAGATGAAAAAGGAAAATGCCTCCCAGGGAGCTTCATGAAACAGGACGCCAGGAGAAGAAGCTAGCAGATTAGGCCATGTTCTCCACGTGTCTTTCCAGATGCTAGAGGAGCTCTGACTGTGTTTGCCATGTGCCCTTCCACTTGAGAGAGAAATCCTGAACTTCACTGACCTTCTTGAACCAAGGTATCTTTTCCTGGATGCCTTAGATTAGACATATCTATAGACTCGTTTTAATTGGGATATTTTCTTGGCCTTAGAACTGTAAACTACAACTTATTGAATTCCCCCTTTTAAAAGCCATTCTGTTTCTGGTATATTGCATTCCAGCAGCTAGCAAACTAGAACAGATGTCACCTCCTTGGAGGGACGCTGTCACCAACCCCTCACAGTGTGCTGATCCAGTCCTGCTGCCTTCCCCACTGATATCCGAAGAGGGGGCCCCCAGGTCTGCGGCCACACAGCCTGTGCGGCTTTTCCTCCACTGCTGAGTGGGGGTAACGGCCACAGACCTGGGGCCCACAGACCTCAAACACAATTCAGCCCTTTTCAGAAGATCCATGCTGACACCCTGATCTGGGACAGCCCTTGGCACAGAGTAGGCAACCAATGACTGTCTGAGGGAGGGAAGGGCGTGGGGGGAGGGGGAGAGAGGAGAGGATTTAAGGGATGATTATGATTCCTCAATCATTATAGAGTTATTTTTTGCTTTCTGGTGTATTGGAGTAGACAGGGAGAAATACATGAAGTGTCTAAATTATAACCCAGCTTCTTTGATCTCTGATAATGATTGTACAGCCTTTATCTTCTGCCCCTATGATTGTAAAAACCTTCTGACTAACCCTTGCTTGTACACAATTATCTAGTTTTTCAGCTTTAGGGTTATATAATCACTAAAGACAGCCCCTCATGCTTATTAACGAAGGGTCCTGGGTCAGCCCAGAGCCAACCCACCCTGAGTCCAAAGTAATCCTGATAACCGAGACTGGGCTCTAACCAAAGTGGACCCTCGCACAGTAGCTTAGACTTTAGCCTACAAGACACCTAGACCTCATTATAATACCAAAAATCACACCCATCCTCATATCAAGGCTGCCATTTTCTCACACAGGCTCTGTGACTACACGTGATCAGTCTGTGCATGCTCAATAATCAGATTCCCTCTGATGACATCATCGGGGACCACTGTGCTCATTATCCTAAAACTTGCTGCTCAGGGAGAAAGGTTTTTAGGCTAATAGGCTGTCTGCTCTCCTGCTTCACACCTAGCAGTAAACTCTTTTCTCTTTGAAGCTCCGGGGTCTCGGGAACTGGTCATCTGCGAGCACAGGCAGAGAGCCCTGCACTTTGTCAGGTATCAATGAAAGGGATGGTCTGTGTGGCCTGAACAAGGGGAGATGATGGGATAAGTGGTTTAACTTACCTCACCCCACCCTCCTAATCTGTCTATTTTTCTGTCTGTGCCTGTGGGCGTGTCTCCGCTGGACAGACTGGGATTGGCATCTCTGCCCGTGTGCCCATGCTGGGCTCCAGTCCACCCCTGCACAGCCACAGGTCAAGTCACGGCTGAGGCAGGAAGAGAAGAGACCAGGAGGGGCTGCCAAGAGCTGGAGGCTGCCCCAGGAGGAAGCTGGCCTGGTCCCCTTGCCCCCCTGCTGGAGCGTGTCTCCCGGGGAGAGGGCCTACCTTCAGGGCGGGCCCCTTGTCGCTGGCCCGCTCACTGGCCCGCTTGCCCTCCAGCCCCAGCTGCACGAACAGCTCCAGCAGATTCATGAGCAGCTCATCCACCAGGTGCTCATCTCGGATGTTGGCGGCGATGTTGGCCAGGGCGTTGATGACAGCCAGGGAGCAGTGCCTGGGTAGGGACGCCACAGGGTGAGGGCACAGTCCCCGCCACACCCCAACCCCTCCCTCATTCCCACCTGCTTCCAGCCTCTTCTTTGCCTCTGTCAAAATGGCCTCCTGATGTGCTGGGCTGTCCCCCCAGCCTGTCACTGTACCTGCCCTGCACCCAGACAAGAGCAGCACTTCGGGGGTCTGTCTGCCCCCACCCTGCCCATGCCTCCTGGCACCTGATCCCTCACAAAATATCCAAACTCACCCAGATATGAGGCCCCTCCTGACCCAGGCCCTGCTCCTTCCCAGTATGCCAACTGGCATCCTGAAGGCCACCCACTGCGCCTGGTTTCTCAGGAGCACCAAGCTGTTTCTCCCTCTGACCTCATATGCTGCTCTAAGAGGGGCAGGAGGGGTGGGGGGGGAGGGTACCAGGAGGAAGACTGAACCAGGACCCCAGGAGGGAGGGGGGTGCAGAGGGCATGAGCAGGAGCTCAGAGCCTGGGTGCCCAGATGCCCCCAGCACCTCTCTGGTCCTCAGGGTGGTGACGTGTCAAGGACTTGAGGTGTCAGGGCAGGAAACTGCCAGGAGGGTGCTGAGTGCTGCACCAGCAGGAGCGGTTACTTTTGTGTGCCTTGTGTGTAAAGCCCCTCCAACCAGGCAGGATGGGCCTCCTGTTCTTGGTGCTCCCACTGTACGTGGACACGAGGCTTTATCACCCAGGATGCACACTGTGTCATCTGCCCACTGTCTCTGCCCCTTGACCCCTAACCCAAGGCCTGTGTTTTTCTGCATCCCAGCATCAGTTCAGGGCCAGGCCCTAAGCAGTCCTCCTAGAATACGAGCGGAGATAACAGGAGGCCGAAGCATCACCTTGACCGTGGGCCAAGTCCGTGTGGGTGCTCACCTGCTGTGGGGTCTGCAGGCACAGCCCCGCGCCCAGCACTGCTGCTGGAACCACAGGCGAGAACCCAAACAAAGTGAGACTGTTTCTCAGGGAGCAGAAAGCAAGAGTGAGGAGAAGCCCAGCTGAGCTGCTGGTGTGAGGACCAGATATCCATCTGAGAGCCCAGGGATTTTTAAGTGACCCAAATAAAACAACTGGCAAATGTCTTGGGTCTGGTAGATGCCACATTCCCCACTGCCGAACTCAACATGCTCTTGGGAGAGGGCAGCTACCAGCGGCTGTGCAGAGGAGCAGGGCTGGAGGGAGGTGTGTGCTCATGCCTGAGCAGACAGGCAGCTGACAAACGAGGCAGCATCAGCACCAAGATGCTGGCCCAAGACCCCACCAAGGGGCTGGTTTGCAAGGCGGTAGCGGCGTCTCCCCGGGGGCCTGGTGCTCTCCCCATGGCCAGGCCTCCATGGACGCTCGCAGGTCCCTTCATGTCAGGGCACAAAGTGTCAAGTGGCCAGAGAAGCCGAGGAAAGGCAATGCGCCCCTGATGCTCCTGGGGGTCTCCTTGGGGAACAAGCCAGGCGGGCACAGAACAGTCGAAAAGAGGCCAAAGTGCCCTGTGAGTCTGCCATGCTAAAATTTACATTTGAGACTACCTTCCAGTTTCAATGTCATGGGCATGACCCTGAAGGACAGGGAGCCCTGCACTGGGGGTAAAAATGGGGTGGGCCGCCCTGCCCCCCGGCCTCAAGTGACCTCACTGGAAGCAAAGGAATCCTCCAGAAGTGATAAAACGTCTTGGTGAAAGGCCCTAAAAGAAAACTGACTGCTTCAGAAATGACCACGCCCTTCTCCTATGACATGCGGTAAGGCCTGAGGGGCTCTAAATTCCAGAGCAGAGGGGCACACATCTGCACATCTGAGGGCTTGGGGGGGGGTCTTGGGTCATCTGCCTCGTGGATGCTGAAAGTCCACTACATAGCTCCAGGCATTTCCTAGGTGGATTCTACTTTTCCCCTCAAATTGTAGCCAGGCTTAATCCATCATTTCCATCCATGAAACTTTCATCTGATGCCCGGCTTCACCCCAATACTCTCCTCCACTTCAGGGCCGATGTCGGCACACTCAGGAAGTGGTGCACAGCCCAAGGACTGTGGCCGGCCCACGCAAACTCCAGATGCCAAGCTGACCTGGCCCACCTAGCCACAGATACCTCGAGCCTGCCAGGATGCCCGGCTCCCTCTGTGAGTGCTGGAGGCAGCCAGACTCTGCCACTTTCCTGCTCTGTAAGCCTGGGAAAACTGCTAAGTCTCTGCACCTCAGATTCTTCCTAAGTAAAACAAGGATAGTGATTTTCTCTCCATAGGGTTGTGGAGGGTTTAAGTACTCTTGTACAGTGCACTCAGCACCGTATCTGGCATCCAGAAATCATGATGCGAGAGCCATTTATAAAAAGGCTCTCCTTAGAGGAAAATAGAGGCCCACCTCACAAGGGCAAGCAAATGTTAATACATGCTTCCAGTGGTGAGGATGGGGACAAATGCTCTGGTGGCCTTGTCGGAAAAGGCTCTGAGGCAGAAGGTGGAGTGTGGGCGTGATGGGGGGCAGGAGCCCCGCACGCAGTAGGGCTAAAGAACAACAGGATGGACGGGAGAACGGTGGGAGCAAAGATGTGGGCAGGAGGCATGAAGGCCGTGCTGGCACAGGAGACACTCGCCTTCAGAGCAAGGAGGCAATGCAGGTCAGAGGCGTGGGGTAGAGGCACAGGGCTGCATGCTGGTTTGCTGCAGACACCGGGATGGACCGAGGAGAAGAGAATGTCAGGCCGACAAGCAGATCACACTCATGGTGGTGGCAGGGAGAAGGCACAGGGCGTGCCACTAAAAGTAAAATAGTAACACCACCAACAGCCAGGAGTCATCATGGCGAACACTGTGCCAGATACCGTTTTAAACACTTTACAGGTGTTATTGCACTGAGCCTGCCCAACTGGAGATAAGTTTCAATGATTACTGTTGAGGAAACTGAGGCACAGAGAGGTTCGCTCACACAGCCACACTCCTACCTGCCACACTTCACTGGTGTGGAAAGAGTCTCAGAGTAGAGGTTGGATTTAATCACTGGAAAGGGATGCACAGGGTGACTGACAACAGGGGTGCCAACAGAAGAGCTCTCTCGTCAACTTCCCCCACTGTTTACCCTTGTTCTGACTTACCTCCCCGCTTTCCCCCTTCCGCTAACACAAAAGACCCTTGTGAGATCCACCAAGCAAGACTGCACATGTTGCTGTCCTCAAGGCAAGGAACAGACAAGGAAGCCTATCTCCCTAGCTGAGAAAACTGGTCTGACTTTAAGCTGGAAAACTCCCCACCTTCCAGGCGAGAGGACTGGTCAGGTGAGCATGACACTGCTCTACAATGGGAACCACACAGGCGCGAGAGGGGACAAGCGTGAGAATGTGTGTGGGTGGCTGACACCAAGCTGCTGTAAAGGGCAGGCCACCAGCAGGCAGAACGGGCCCTTCAGAAGGAGGCAGGAGGGCTTGTGCTTCTGGGCACCGAGACCTAGCAGCCAGCTCCAGGGGAGGCTGGACGTGTGCTTTCCCTTCCTGTCCTGGACGTGCATACACTGCTTTTTAAGAAGAAAAGTATACTGAAAAGACTAATTCCCAACCCTGTGCTTTCAAAGGACAGTGACTGCTGTTGTGATTTAAAGGGAGAGTGGGGCCCGGAAGAATGACCTGTAGCCGTGGTCCTTGTAGTCTTTGGTGGCTGAGTACACGACCGAGCTGGCCTTCACGCTAATCTGCTGGAAGAGGTTCCACACCTCCTGATAAATGTATTGCTGGAACGAAACAAGGGACAGTCACCAGGCCACGATCACATCCCAAAAACACCTCTCAGGAGCACAGAAGAGGCTCCTCCTGTCATCCGATCCTGTGGGCCTAAAAGACAACCAGGGGCCTCCATTTCAAAAGGCCTAAATAAACCTCAAATCATATCCCATTATACGGGACCAATGTTGACATAAAATTGGCTGAAACCTTTTTTTCCCCTAGCATCCAGGTAACGCTGACCCAAGAGGAGCACATAACTCGCCTTCAGGACCAATTAAACCTGACACCCTTCGTGATTAAGTGTCAAGGGTGGCAGACAAGTGCGCCCCAGGCCAGAGGCCTTCCTTACATTTCCGGTGATGACCAGGCAGCCCAGCTGGTCAATGATGAGCACGTCGAGGGGGGAGGGAGGCTGGCAGAACTTCTGCTGCAGGATCTGCAGGATCGGCTCCATGACTTTCGGCGTGTCCCTCAGGGCCACCGCAATGTGTCCCAGGGCCCGGATGGTGTGGTCAGGGATGAGGTGTGCATCTCTGCAGAGGGAGAAGCAGACGCGGGCTGGGGACGGCTTCCAGCAGGCGGTGGCAACATGACTCCCAGGGAGCTCTGGACCCGTGCCGCCTCAGCCCCAGGCCTCGGGCTGGAAATGATGGCCGGGAGCTTCGGCTAGCAGCAGGCACATGAAGCCCAGGACCTAGGCTGGGGGACATGGCATCCAGGATCCCCCACGACGACACACGGCAACGCCAAAGGAAGCCCAGACATGCCCATGGCTGGGGACATACTTGTCGCTCTCCTGAGAGATGTAGAGCCGGTTGGAGAGGCTGGCCAGGAAGGCCTCCACGATCACTGGGTCCACTGTCAGCCCGGCCTTCAGGCACCTGAGGGCCAGAAAGCACACGCATTAGGCAGAAAACCACTGGGTGTTGAAGCTTTCCTTTCTCAGGTCCTCAAGGTTTAAAGCACGGCACTGAATGTCTGCTCAGAGATCTGAATGGAAACTATTATGTAGATTGAATCTGAAGACTTGTGACAGACTTTGCCCACTTGATAAATATCTCAACTGGAAACAAGAGTTTCATTATTCTGCCCACAAGTTTCCTTTGGAATATCACACTAAACCCAATTCCAATTTTAAGTTTCCTGTACCATTCATTAACAAGATTCACAGTAATTGTGTCAAAAGAGAAATGGCCCCAAGATAGCTGCAGGAACGTTAAAATCACCTGTAAGATCTTAACTAGTGTGGAGAATGCTTATGACACAGACAGAAGCGAAAACCAGATAAAATAAAGCCCATTGGAACATCAAGTGCTCTGATGTCTCTTGCTCCAGCATGCCAACCGGATCTGGGGGCTGAGAGCAAGGAGCTCTAACTCAGAGGGAAAGACACGTTTTGATGTAAATCAAGTATGGAGGGCAAGTATGCACCCAGCAGCAAGGGATACCCGATTACAAAATTTTACATTTGTGTTAAAAACAAAAATTTTTCTCTTCCTGCTTTTCTACAGAGTATATATTTTCTACAATAAGCAGTTTTTATTTAGTTTACAATCAGGAAAAAAATGACTGACGTGTAATTTAAAAAATATATAAGAGGGTGGGGCCATGGTGGCTCAGCAGGCAGAGTTCTCACCTGCCATGCCAGAGACCCGGGTTCGATTCCTGGTGCCTGCCCATGCAAAAAAAAAAAAAAAAAAAAAAAACACACACACACATATATAAGACTTCCTCTTTTTAGGTCAAGTATAGGTTAGGAAGCCAGAAATAAGCTTTACTAGGTTAAGAACATTTCCTATGTGTCTCGGTCCTTCCTGCAGCAGGTCCGGCCCCCAGCGGGCACCCCACCTGCAGATGTTGTCGATGGCAATGTCACGGAGCTGCTCATACATGGAGGGCTGGCTCTTCTTTCCTGATGTGACACTCAGAGTGGACTCGGCATGCTCGTTGGTCACGCTGATTTTTATGTCGTTGCCAGCAACTAAATGTAAAGCCAAACATGTGACATGGGTAATCCTGTCACTTTCCATCCCTTTATTCATAATCCCAAAGCTAAGAATATGCTAACCAGGTTTGACTTATAAAAGCAACCATCATAAAAACATATAATCAAACATTTCAGACACAGAAGAGTCTGAGAGCAACAAAAAGGATAAAACAAACATGTTTAATCGGAATGAAGCATACTGAGGGTACAAAGCGACAAATAGGTACAACCAGGCAATTCCCAATGAAGTCGATTAAAAGCATGGATGAGCGCCCACACCCAGCCCTGACTCGGGACGTCATCTAGCTGACAAAAGGGAAAGGATGTGCACTGGCCACCGAGAGCGAAGGAGGGGTGAGAGCAGGGGCCTCAGAGCCAGAGGCTCCTCGCCTGCTACAGGGTCTGGGCTGGTGTCTGCCTCACTCCGAGCTGGGTTTTCCCCTGAGGTCAGGGGAAGAAACGCCCCCTTTCCAAGATGACAGCTAGGTGGGCAACACACCACCGGAGTCCCTCGCTCGCACAGGTGTTTAATTAACATCAGCAGTTCATGGGCCACTAGACTTGCCGTGAACCGGTTTCTCCAATTGCACAAACCTGTCCGCACACCCTCACCTCCTCTCCTAGGTGGTGGAGGATTCTGTGAGAAAGGACACCTGAAGTTCTCCACCCAGTGTGTGGCACACGATACTCACACTTTAGACTGCAGGAGTGAGAGCAGGTGTCATAAAGAACACAGGGCTAGAGCAGACCCTTCGGTGGTGGCAGGATCAGCAGGGGAGGGGGAGGGAGGAAAGGCCCAAGATGAGCAGCTGACACACAGGAGAGGCACGAGCACAGGCATGGGGCGGGAATGGGCAGTGGGCATGAGGCTGGCTCACAGTATCTACAGTTTACAAAGCCTGCTGGGTTTCCACCCAAAGTCACACGGCTGTCTTAGACCTCCGAGGGCACAAGAGATAGTACCTGTGTGGTACTGACTGTGGTACTTGTAGAGCTTCACCAGCACTGGTGACGGAATGACCAGGAAGTCTCGCAAGGACGGCGTGACCGAGTGCACCACCACCGGGAACCTCTCGCACAGGCGGCCCAGACCCTGCAGGACGTCAAAACGCCAGCCCGTCAGCAGCCCACGCAATGACCCGAGCCCAACGGAAAACACCCAGAGTCGAGGCTCCCAGCTGTTGTCTGGGGATAAATGTATTCTTTTCTTCTGGAAGCAAGTTAAGGGAGGAAAAGTACAAACTATGATTTTGGAGCCCAGCAGATGTGGCGTTGCTGGGCTCTCTGACCTGGGAGGAGTCTGAGCCCTCGTGATGTCAGGAGACTTTCACTGCAGTCTGAAAGGTTTCACCTGCTGGCTGCAAGAGGAGCCCAGCGTGGACATGACAGCTCACAGCAAAGGAGGGCCCGGAGGCTGTCTCGGAGGCCGGTTGTACACAGACCAGCCCTTGCAGAAACCCCTGCTGGGCAGGAGGCTGTGGCCATGCAGGTGGTGAACTGGGTCTCAGAGACAAGAACTCAAACATCAGCTCTGTTGCCAGGACAGCACTTTCACCAACAGAGTACAACCAAAGTGACCAGAAGGAGGCCGTGGTGATGGTATTTAGGCCCTCAGGCCAGGGAGACTGACCTGCAGGCAGCAGATCAGCAAGGGCAGATGGGCAATGATGACTTTGCTGGATGTCTTGGACTGCAGCTTCTCCGAGAGCTTGATGCAAAGATTTTCTGCACCTTAATTCAAAGTCAGAGGAGGGTATGAATGGTGAACAAAGTCCAATATTTAAAAAATATTACTTTACTCATCAATTAATCATGTAAATTAATTGATCTGAGAGGTGACACCAGGACATGTTTGGAGGTAGGAGCCCTGAACTCAGATCTCATCTTTGCTCCTTTCCTGCTACTTTAAAAACTTCTCAGCACCGTGGGCAATTGTTCTGTCCTCTCTGCTGCCATGGCCCCACAGGGTTGTGCGCACAGGAGCCATTTCACAAACCCTGCTGAATGCTGCACATTCCGTGACTCAGCCTCGGCAAACACTTTAACCTCCAGTACTGAGTCCTTCCTTTCCCACAAATAAAGAACCAGCAAGAGTAGTGGAGGAATCATCAGGCCCTTGTGGCTCTGGGAGCATTCCTCCTTCCAGGCCCAGCTACCCCAGGGATGGGACAGGACCCTAGACCTCCCTCTGTACAAAGCTGCTGGGCACGGCAGGGGCGGACACTCAGCTCTGCACATGCCCTGGGCTGGCTGCTCCCAAACTGCCTGCCTGTGCTGGTAACAGAGCCAAGCATTGTTTCTGGGAACCTGTGTTAAGAATGATTCTGAGGCACACCCTGGGTTCACAGAGAGGCTGGTTCTGGTTGTGTGTGGGGCCAGGCAGTTCAGCTCACCCTGCTCATCCTTCACGGCCCACACCATGAGGTCCACACAGGCGGCGCTGGCCTGGCAGCGGAGCTTGAGGGGGCTCAACTCGTTGTGGACTCGGTCTGCATCATGCAGAATCTTCTGCAGCTCCCCCTGGCTCAAATTGAACTGCTCCAGCACAAAATCGTGGATCTCCTTCACAAAGGAGTTTGGGAGGTCTGAGGGAAGGAGAGCAGGAGTCACAGACGGAGACCAGACAACACTGCACCAGAATACAGGCAGCGGCATAAACATCTTTTCTCTTTCAAAGAAAACCCAAGAGTAGCATTCGCAGCCAGCTACTGTGATTCCAAGAACGCCCGCTGGGAGGAGCCTGAAGAGGCCGTGCCCAGTTATCCCACACACACTCCTGGCAATTAGAGGGAAGTGAGAGCCTCGACGGGTGTTATGGAGTCAATACACTAAAACGTGAATTTATGAAACACATAAATCAGGATGTGTCATCACTGGAACTGGCTCTGTGGACCTAAGTCAGTTACCAGGTAAGGGCAGAACCTGGCTCCTGCTTGAAAAGAACTCCCTGGCTACAGGCTGGACCTTGGGAGCACCCACAGTTGGCACTCTTTTCAAGTTCTCATCCTTGGGACTGAAAAATCGCAGAGAGCCACAGTGATGGGTGTAAGTCAGAAGCAGCTAAGGAAGCAAGCAGCATACCACGTTCCAGCAAGGGCAAGGAGGGAGGATTGAGGGGCTCCCAGGGGCCAGGCTGGGGGACCTCTGCTTAAAGAACCTAAACCCGTGCAGGGGCCCCAACCAGACTCAATTTCCCACAAATTCTCTGAACTGGATTAGGAAAACGGTTGGGTAAATTATGGTGCCTCGATATTACAGATTATGTGGTACATCAGAAATTACATTTATGAAGAATATTAATGACATGAAGGAAAAGCTTAGGAAAAATGCTTTTAAAATGCAGAAAAGAGAGACTGGAAGGAAATGTGCCAGCGCTTTCTGGAGCACATGCTAAACTATTAACATATTATCTCTAGTTACAGGACTAGGGGTGCCTGCTTTTTAAAATTATTCTAGCTTTCTAGAATTTCTAAAATAGACACATTAAACTGTAAGCATAATTACAGCATAATGGCTACATGCTTGGACAACATTTTAAGACACCCACCAGAGAAGCCCCACTGATGGTATAGGGGCCAACTTTTTTCCCCAATCTGCCTTTCCCTCAAATTTCAGTAGTGTGATTTTGCTACCAGTTTGTATCCTTTGTGTGGCTCCAGCAGAAGGAAGCATGAACAAACCTGCGGCAGAAGCCGTGGGACCCCAGACTCACTGCACTTACACACGCATGTGCACAATCCTCACCCTTCAGGTAGTACAGTGTGTCCCGCAGCATCTTGAACATGGCCACATAGAGGGGGTCACTGAAGGCTGTGTAGTACAGGTCAGCGGTAGGGTTGGCCTGCAGGGGAAATGTGATGCAGGTGACCACAAAGCAGCAGCTCTCCTCTTTAAGGATTTACTACATTCCTAACTCGGCTCATCCATGGAAAGCCGTGCATCATGACGCATCGCTTGGAACACGGCAGTCACTCTGATTACCACCTAGAGCACCGGGCGAAGGAAAGCAGGAGGGGCATGTAGTTTAGGGATGGCTACGGGGGGACCCAGACATCTGCACCCTCACAGTGAGAACCCCCTTCCGTCTCTGGCTGGAGGGGGGATGTGGGGAGAGGAACAGGAGGAAGATGGCAAGGAATCAACCAGACCAGTGGACTCAACCCTGTCCCTCATCGAGCAAGAGACATGACAGCCAGGGTACCTTCACAGTCAGCTTATGTTTTGTAATTAAAACTCATTTTTACCAATTCTTCAGCAGTCTGAAATGTGGCACTATTTTCTACTAGGAAAACAATTCATACAAGGCCTCAGCAAGGCTGTCCTTATCTTGAATGCATTTCTGGTTTAGCAGGCCAGAGAAGCACAGTTCCCATGCTTGGTGTGTACTAGAACTGACACGTGTGAAGCAGCTTGCTCTGCACCTGCAGGTGAGGGACATGAGGGAGCGGGTGCATGGAGCAGCAGGAAGGGGTGGGTGGTGCCCGGCTGGTGGCGGGTGTGGGAACCACGCGAGTTTGAGGGACAATGATGACCAGAGCTGCTAAGGGTGCCCGTGAGGAGCACTGCTCTGAAAGCTTTACTGAGACTCATCTCAAGCCAGCCCCACAACCACTTCAAGACAGTGGAGGATGAGGTAGGAAAATTAAGGACTGTGCCCCTCGGACAAGAGCCCACCCAACTGGTACGTCTATGTCTGTCAGCAGCTACAGCCAGTGCAGAGTTCTTCAGCAGGGAAAGGTCCCCGGCATTCCCCTCCCAGCACGCCCCTAAGCCCCAGCAGCGTCGGGGGCTGTGTGTTTATAGTCTGCTGGGAGGGGCAGCACTGACACCTATGCAAGGAGATCTGGATCCAGCTCAGAGCCACGGCAATAATCACCCTGGCCAATGGGAATCCCTCCAGAAGCTTAAGGCTACGAGGGGACTGTTCCAAATGTTGCCTGAGAATTTCAGACCTCCCAGAACAATCATAATCATTTTATGAATAATGCTGTAGTTCTTGGTTCCGAGTACATTAAAGACAAAAGTTCCCTAGGCATACCCCTCTCAAACTCAGGAGCCAGGGCCTGTGATGGCTGGAGCATGCAGCCCCAAGCCCAGAGAAGGAGCCCTGGAAGCGACGAAGGTGCAGGGAACGTAAGTGGGTACAGTTGGATCCCCATTCTCGGCTATGAGCAAGCGTGGGAATGCTAGCTGGGCCTGCCCTCTCTTCTCACCTGTGAGACAGAGATGCTGACTGCCTTTTGGGGGGACTGCAAGATGAGTTAGGTACAAGAGGCTGGCACAGCACCCGGCAGAGAACATGCTCTCAGGTGACGGTGGGATGTTATGATGTGCAACAAGGGAAACAGAACTGAAAATTCGCTGCCAAACCTGCTTTGCTCTGGCCCCAACGCAACGGCTTCCTGTTTTTTTTTTTCGCCCGGGGATGTTTAAATCAGGCTAACCTCACCATGATACCCTCTGAGGTACATACCTCTAAAATGCTGGCCACTACTGCATCCAAGGACTTGAGAACAGGCTCTTCCACAATCTTCTTCACCTATCAAAGGAACAAAACATCCTGAACCACCTGACAACTGCAATGAGGGAGGAAGGAATGTCAGCTCCTGTTACCAAAGAGCAGATAGCGCTGACTGCAAAAGTCACACAAGTATGTGTGGTGGAGAAGGTGACAGAAATAAGAGGCCAACAATATAAAAGAAGGCTACATCTGAAACCATGCCTACGACATGCCTTTACATCCACTGTCATCTGGGTTTTTTCTTACCCTAGAGCTGAATGACATAAGGACAGAGAAAAGGAATCAGTTTCATCAACTCTGGCCACTGCTCTCAAGTCACCTAGAGGGGACAGAGCTGCTGCCTCCAGTGCCTGCACTGGGTTCACTAACCAAGTCCATGTCCGTCCTACTTGGAGCATGCCTTGCTCTCAGGCTTTCTCATTCCCTCCCATCTCTCCAAAATGTGAAGTTTGACCTTTAAAGTCTGCACTTAATGATGCTTCACCCCTGCCCACTCAAATCTGCCTTGAACCACCTTGAGTTCAAGCACAATGTGAAACCTCAGGGCTCCAGGATCTGACCTGTAACCGGCCATGTCAGGACTCTGATGCGGCCTCAGTGCCTTCTCCGGCTCCACCACCTTGCCACCCCACATGAAACCTTTAGGTTTTTTATGCATCCACACAGAGCAAATCTTGAGTGGAAAAGCAATGGCCTTGGTGTCTGAACCACTGGGCTGAGTCTGGCCCTGCCCTTGAACTGAGAGCTCTAGGGTCTGACCACGGGTGTCTCTATCTCTAAAGTACACTCCCCCGCATAGAGACTGGGAGGATTAAACGACTGGCTCCGTGAACGTGGCCCTCCTTCTGCTCCAGTCTGTGAGCTTGTGACCGCTAAACTGCCTTCTGAAATGCTGGTGTTCTGGGTTTTTCTTTATCGCCACTAGCAATTTTACTGACTGATACATCAGTAATATGTTCACCCATCCACACTCTGCTTACCAGGTTTAAGAGTTCCCGAAGCATTTCTAGTGGAATACTGAACTCCTTATAGGTGATGCCATTGAAAAGAGGAGAAACGGAGAAGCTGGAACTGATGGTAGAGAAATAGTAATCTGGCTCCAGGGCGCTTCCATCAGGCAGGTAAGAGACTGACAGGGAAAAACAAGTAAGCAAATGGTGGGCACAATACCCGGAAGGCTTCCTCAAGCTGGTTCCCTCAATAACCAACAAATGCCTAGATTCTGCCTTTGTTTTGACTCCAATTCCTAATTTGCCTTTTAATTATAAAGACTGGCTTATAAATCCTTGGCGGGGGGAGGGGGAAGAAGTGACGCCTCTTAGATATTTTAGCTTAACCCTCAGATATGATTGTGTACTATTATTTTCAACTCAGGCAAAATAAGCTAACACGCAGGGAGAAAAAATAATTAAACCTTAATTTTTTTTTTTTTGGCATGGGCAGATTCCAGGAATCAAATCCGGGTCACCGGCATGGCAGGCGAGAACTCTGCCACTGAGCCACCATTGCACCGCCCTTTTAAAAAAGTTTTTTTTAATGAATTAAATCTTTTTAAAGGTTGAAACATCCACAAGACCCTAAAGATATTTTACCACCAAAATTAAAACAAAACCACAGGGCAGTGCGATGGTGGCTCAACAGCAGAATTCTTACCAGACATGCCGGAGACCGGGTTCGATTTCTACTGCTTGCCCGTGCTAAAAAACACAAAACAAAACAAAAACACTATAAGAAACTCCAAATTCAGAATAAAAATAAAGAAATCCAGTTATCTAACACTGTTTACTAAATATGGAACACAAATCATACACTTGTTTGAAAATCCAGTAGTAAAAAGTTATGCTGGAGGAGGGATGTGAGAAGACAGCAGAGCAGGACGCTCCCGGAGTCAGCAGCCCCACCAACACAACTAGTAAGCTGGCAGGAACTGTGGGAGTCACCTATTTTGGCACTCTGGAGTCCAGTGGAGCACTGTGCCGCATCCAGGAAAGACAACCTCCCTGAAGCAGCTGCCACTCCCATTCCCCGCGCGTGGCAAGCAGCAGCAGGGGTCTGTGACCTGGCCTCCTGGAGTGGCTTCCTGCTACCACAACGGGCTGCAGGGCCTGGCCTCCATAGCAGGGCAGGTCGTGGTGGGGTCGGGTCTGAGCTCTGATGACAACTTCTGATTAGCTGCTTCAGGCGGCTGGCGGGCTAGCTCTGAGGGAGGCCATCCTTCCACTGCCCCCACTTCCCCACCCCTTACCCCCAGGCAAAAGCAGCTGAGGATTCTTCAAGAGGCAGAAACTGTTTTTTTTTAGTTTCTCTCTCCTTTTCCATTTCTCATATGGGAGCAAAAATACTTTGGAAAAGTCACAGATTGACAGCTTCGGCACGCAACAACAAAAATAGCCCAGCAATACCTTCCTAGAGTTATAACAATATAACACTCAGATGTTAATTCTCAGCAAAAATTACAAAAGCCACAAACCAAGAGGAAAGCATGGCCCATTCACAGGAAAAAAAAGAATTTTCCAGAACCCATCATTAAGGAAGCATACACACTGAAACTATTAGTAAAAGACTTCAAGTGTTTTAAATGTGCTCAATAAACATAAATAAAGAACTAAAGGAAATTAGAAAGACACTGTCTGAACAAATTAAGGAGATTAAAAATTATAAAAAGAAACCAAACAGAAATTTTGTTGCTACAAAGTACAGTAACTGACATGAAAAACTCATCAGATGGATTCAATAGTATATTTGAACTGGCAGAAGAAAATTTCAGCAAGATAAGACAACTAGAATTACCCAGTGTGAGCAGCAGAGAAAAACTAATGAATCAATGGTTCACATTATCATCATATAGTTGCACATTCATCATCACAACTGACTGTTCTTTTTTGTGAAAAAAAAAAAGAAAAAAAGAAAAAATTTCAAAGCACACCACAACAATTAGTTGTAGTACCAGCGTACACTTTGGATAATTACATGGTATGGGAATATATAATAAACATCAATAAAATTACACAAAAAAATAAATACTTGATATTTGCAAAGTCCCCTTCGGGGAATGGTGACAAAGGGGGAGAATTCAACTTCCCCAAGTGGAGAATTCTTGATAGTCTCACAAGCAATGGGGACAACCAAAGCAACAGGTTGAGCCCCCAATCTTGGGGTTTGTTTATATGAAACTTATCCCTACAAAGGATAGGTCAAACCTACTTAAAATTAGGCCTAAGAGTCACCCCCCAAGAGAACCTCTTTTGTTGCTCAGATGTGGCCTCTCTCTCTCCAGCCAACACAGCAAGCAAACTCACCACCCTCTCCCTGTCTACATGGGACATGACTCCCAGGGGTGTGGACCTTCCTGGCAACGTGGGACAGAAATCCTAGAATGAGCTGAAACTCAGCATCAAGGGATTGAGAAAACATTTTTGCCCAAAAGGGGGAAGAGTGAAATGAGACAAAATAAAGTGTCAATGGCTGAGAGATTCCAAACAGAGTCAAGAGGTTATCCTGGAGGTTATTCTTACGCATTAAATAGATATCACCTTGTTAGTGAAGATGTAATGGAAAGGCTGGAGGGAAGTGCCTGAAAATGTAGAGTTGTGTTCCAGTAGCCATGTTTCTTGAAGATGATTGTATAATGATATATCTTTCGCAATGTGACTGTGTGATTATGAAAACCTTGTGTCTGATGCTCCTTTTATCTACCTTATCAACAGATGAGTAAAAACATACAGAATAAAAATAAATAATAGGGGGAACAAAGGTTAAAATAAATTTAGTAGATTGAAATGCTAGTGTTCAATGAAAGGGAGGGATAAGGGGTATGGTATGTATGAATATTTTTCTGTTTTCTTTTTATTTTTAAACTGAATTGATGGGTGGGTCACGGTGGCTCAGCAGGCAAGAATGCTTGCCTGCCATGCCAGAGGACCTGGGTTCGATTCCCGGTGCCTGCCCATGTTAAAAAAAAAAAAGTTAACAAGTTAAACTGAATTGATAAAAAATGTTCTAAGAAATGATCATGATGATGAATACACAACTATGTGATGATATTGTGAATTACTGATGATATATGTAGAACTGAACGATCACATGTTAAGAATGTTTTTGTTTGTTGTTATATTTTTTAAAAAAATTAATAATAGATAAATAAATACTTCAGCATCCTAAAAAAAACAAAAACAAAACTAATGAGAAATTAACAGAGCCTGAAAGAACTGTGGGATACCATCAAGTATTCCATCATAAGCATCATTGGGGTCCCAGGAAGACAAGAGAGAGAGAAAGAGTAAGAAAAAGTATTTGAGAAAAAAATAGCTCCAAATTTCTCAAATCTGATGAAAGACATGAATATATATGTCCAGGAAACTCAATGGACTCAAAACAGGACTCTACAACATCTTCACCAAGCCACATTAAAATAAAATTGTCAAATACAAAGACAAAGAGAGGATTTTAAAAGCAGAAAGAGAGTTGACACTTGTCACATAAAAGGGATCCCCCATGAGATTAACAATGGATTTCTCATCAGAAACCATGGACAGGGGATGGCATATTTAAAGACCTTAAAGAAAACAACTGCCAAGCAAGAATTCTATACTTGGCAAAAAGATCTTTCAAAAATGAAGAAGAGGCCCTCTTTCAAAAAAAATGGGGTGAGAAGCTTCAAAGTTCCTCCCACCCACAGAAGCTTTGAACAAGGAACAACTGACAAAAATCTCTTTCTCAGAGCTTCAAAACACAGTGACAGCACTGCTGCATCAGGGAGGGTGCCAAATCAAGCTGCCACAACTCACGGGTTTGGGGAGAAACCAGCAGTGCCTGGTGTGGCTCCCAGGCCCAGTTGCCGAGGCAGCAGAGTAACCACGCTGCACCTATCAGGGGCACCTATGTCTGCTCTAATGTGGCAGGTAGTGGCCTGTGGGATCTGCCATCTAAGGACTTGCCCTCATGTAGAAGGTGGCTCATGGAACTCTCTGAGAGAACGCTGTGTAAGTGCAGTCAAATCGTGTTGCCTTGGGCAAGGGATTTCTGGATGTAGGACATGCAGTGCAACGCCTGGGACTGTGAAGAAATGGTTTCCTGGGGAACAGGGCACAGTTGAAACCGTGTAAACGAATGAATTCCTAGGGTCACATGCACATGCCTAAGACAAGACACAGGTGTAGATAGGATCAGGGAAGAACCTATGCTTTGGCCTGGAGCTCTTCTCTAAACTTGATGTGTGAATAAGCCTTGAAGGAGAATATTCTTACAGGTTAACCTGCAAAGACAGGAAAGTTATCTGTTCCTCCTCCTCCTTTTTTTTTCGTTAGCTCCTAGCAAAGAAAGCGCTGTCATAAAACCACCAGGATACAAGCTTAAGGAACAGATGCCACAGTGTTTAAATTCCAGCACCGGCACATTAAAATATCAAAGTGTCCTGGTTTTGATAAAAGGTCACAAAACAGGCAAAGAAAACCAGGAAGTGATGGCCCAGGCAAAGAAGAAGATTAAAGCATTAGAAGCCATCAATGGGAAGTACCAGACCTGGTACATACCAGAAAAAATACTTTTTGAAATGGTCCTAAATATGATAAAAGAACTAAAGGAAATCAGGAAAATGATACACAAACACAAAGAGTATCAATAGGAAGATGGAAATTATGAAATAGATTCAAACACTAAAAGAAATTAAATATTCCCTAGAGGGATGTAACAGCAGATTAGAGCTGCCAGAAGAATCAGAGAACTTGACAATAAGCCAAGTGAAATCATTCAGTCTGAGGAGCAGGAAGAAAAAAGAACAAAGAAAAGGAGGAAGCCATGAGATATCATCAAGCATAGTAACATACACATCGTAGGACCCCAGAAAGAGAAGGGGTAGAAGAATATTCAAAGAAATAATGGCTGAAAACTTCTCAAATTTAACAAAACACATGCATATACCCAACCAAGACACTCAATGAACTCTAATCAGGATAAATCCAGACAGATCCAAACCACGACATACTATAATCAGTCAGATGTCAATGATAAAGAAAGCATTCTGAAAGCTGAGAGAGAAGCAACCTGCCACGCACAAAGGGAGCCTCAGTATGATTAAGTGCCAACTTCTTACTGGAAACTATGGAAGCAAGAAGGGAGTAAGATTGAGACCAGGTAGATAGGGGAAAGGGATGGGGAGATAACCCTAAGACCCCTAACACAAGTTCACTTTGGCATGCACACATCTGGCCCTCGCTCAGGTCAGCACCTGAAAAGAACCAATAAAAGTGCAGCTCATCAATCCCTTATTAGCGTGGCCAGAGGGGGAAGGGCCCCTCCAAGTCCTTATAATGCAAGGATCCGGGCCTCAGAGGGCTCCTCATCCTTTGGAGAATGCCTGTGCTCATCTCCCTTTGAAAGTGTTCTTTCACTGCACATTAAAGTTTTTTTTTTTTTTTTTTTTTTTTTTTACTATCTTCCAAAAGCAGTTTTTATTTATACAGAGTCCTGATTACTTCAGGGGTAGGAGGAGAGGGAGAGGTTCCTTTCTCAATCCAGGGGCCTCCCTAATTTTGGTTTGTTTTTATCAAACACGTAGGCAAGTGGCATCATGGATTCGGTAAACCAATTACAACGTTAGTCTCTCTAGTCCCTCTCTGCTAGAGCAACAAGGTGAGCATCAATCTCTGCTTCTGTAAGAATCCTGAATTTAGGATT
>PVIY010034512.1:0-27074 GCA_004026745.1 Myrmecophaga tridactyla
GGTGCAGTTGGGCCAGAGATCTCTGTTCTCTGATGTGTCTGATTTTCAGTTTGTCCAACTTTTTCTTGTAGCAAGGATGGGAGTGACAGATTCCAGGCTCTTGACATATTGGAGTTGAAACTGGAAGTCCTGTCTGCCTCTTTACAACTTTCCTTTTCTCTCTAGTTACTGTTTACTTTAACTTCCTTTACATAAACTTTCTTTCTTTCCTCTTTTACACTTGATTTTAGGCAAATGACAGAGAAGTGATTTTCCTTTTTCTATTCCCTACCCCCTCTATTTGAACAGTGGGAGCTTTGAAGCACTTCTTATTAGTCAAATCTGAATTTATGGTTTATTCTTGACAGTCATAACAACTTACACTACCTTTAGTGATTTCTTCTTTTATTGGTCACAGGATCACTAGGAGACCAATGATACCTTCATTCACTTATGGTTAATGTTTGACAAGCAACAAATTTACTTATAATGCAAAATGTGTTAGAGACTTAGTCCAGGTAAAGGAAAGGAACATTAATTTAGAAGGTTAAACCATGAACCAGTAAAGAGTATGATTAACATGGGACCTGAAATGTGTGAGTTTGGCATTTCAGATATCATTCTTTTAAGTACCATGTGCTTTAGTGTTTCTTTCAGAGATTATCCAAATAGATGTCAAAACCAAATAATACTGGTGGTCAACAGACCCAATAGTCAGAGTACATCAAATTAGTATAAAACAAGTTCTGTATGCTCAATGAATGGAAAAGGAAGAAAACTATAACAAATACATATGGAATCTGAAAGCAACTGTATTTGTGTGTTGTTTAAAAGAAAAAACAATCTCCCTGAGTCTATCTACCTTGGGTGTGGTTGTTATACTGAGATTATATTTCCTTACATTGCTTTTAGATGTATAAAGACTAAATCATCCAAAGGAAATAAATGTGTTTAGCTGTCTTAAGAAGATAAAGGAAATATTTTTGTTCCCTTGTTCCCTGTTATTCTGTCTGGTGGATTTAATGGAGAACCTAAGTGCTCAAGAACTGGTATTGTGGAAACATTTGAGAGATCTCTGTTAAGAGACTCCCTTTTCCTCATGTTGTTGCTATGAGGTGGCCAGTCTGAGACACATTGTCTAGAAATCATGGTGTGGTTTGGGGAAGGAAAGTTTTTAAAGATTTGCTATGTCATCCTACTGAAAAATCTGTGGAAGTATGTGTATTGCAACATGATTTATGATAATAAAAATACAAAGAACCTAATTAACCATCAGTAGATCATTGTATTCCATTCATACTGTGGAATACTATGCAGCAATAGTACCACTTTCATTGCAGTTCTCTCTCAAACAATCCAAGATCTACCCACCCGCATTTTTCCAGAAATTATTTAGAGATCCACAGAGACGGGTGACCTTTTTGCTCATAAGTAAACAAACTTCAAAAGATTGATGATATACATTTGAAAAATAGTTTAAATGTACATTTTGAAAAAAGGAAGAATAACAATAAAGGAAGTCAAATTTATTTGAAAAGAGATTCAGATACATAGTTTGAAGACTAGGCAAGACACAATAAACAAGGAAAATATATAACCAAAAAGATATTCAGATAAACTTTTGAAAGAAAACTGGATTTGTTCAAAAGAACAAAGGGGAATAGGACATTAAATATTTGAGAAAAGAGGTTATTATAAACAGTTCTTAGTCCCTTTATTGAATATTGGGTCAGTTTAGGGCGGTAAGCAGAGGCTTAACACACTGTTCACAAAGATTACATTATTTTTGCTTAAAAGCTTAAAATGATCAGTGTACTATACTTTAAAAGCGTGAGAAGTAATACCCTGGTGAATTTATTGATTTTACTTAATTTGCCTTTTCCACTCTTCAAAGAGTCAGTTCTTAACACTGAAGGAGGAGATAGAAAAACTATCAAATATAGAAAAGTGTAAGGGGAAGCAGGGGGAATAGCCAGTTTGTAAAGGGGCAAATAGTCATAGACCATGTGACCTCATAGCTTTACACTAAATTCTAGCATAGTTCAGTAATTGTTTTTTATAATAACTCTGAATTATTGAAAGAACTTTGAATTCTGTTATTCATTTATTCAACCAAAATTAAATGAATACCTATGATGTCGCAGGCCTGTGCTTAAGGCATTTGCAGCAATGAACAAGATGGATATGGTCCTCATGTATATTTTTTGAACTTTACATCTCCCAAAGCACTGTTGCACACATTATTTCACTTAATCCTTTAAGCAGGCAAGAAAGGAAATACATTTTAGACCGGATTTTTCCTGCAGTGTGCTGTGCAGTGATAATTTAAGAAACTTTCTCTGTGTGTAGGGCTCTGTGACCCACTGGTGACTATAGATTGTTCTGCTTTTCAGTTCTTCTGGGCGGCGCTTGTGTATGTGTGTAAGTTTTTGGTCTTCACCGTTGTTATAGATTATAGTAACTAGCATGTAGCTACTATCCATACGTGCTGTATCTTCTTTTATTTAATGTAATTTTATTGAGATATAGTCCCATACATATAATCATCCAAAGTGTACAATCAGTGATTATGTGTTCACCATCACAATCAATGTTTGAACATTTTCATTACTATAAAATTAATGAACATAAGCATAAAAATAAAAGTAAAATGTGACATTCCAAACTTCCCATACTCCCATCCACATCCTTATTATTTATTTATTTATTTGTCTTCATTTTCTTACTCATCTTTCCATACACCGGATAAAGGGAGCATCAGTCACAAGGTTTTCATAGTCATGCAGTCACACTGTAGGAGCTATATAGCTATGCAATCATCTTGAAGGATCAAGGCTACTGGATTATGGTTTGGTGGGTTCAGGTATTTCCCTCTAGTTATTCCAATACACCAAAAACTGAAAAGGTATATCTATATAATCCATAGAATAACCTCCAGAATGACCTCTTCATTATTTTAAATATCTCAGTCACTGAGGCTTTATTTTGTTTCATTTCTCTTCCCCATTTTGTTCAAGAAATCTTTCTCAATCCCACAATGCCAGGGCCAGGCTCATCCATGAGGCTCAGGTCCCAAATTGCCAGGGAGATTTACACCCCTGGGGGTCATGTCCCGTGTAAGGGGGAGGCAGTGAGTTTATCTGAGAAGTTGTCTTGAAGAAGCCACATGTGAGCAACAAAAGAGGTTCTCTGGGAATGACTCTTCGGCATAATTATAAGTAGGCTTAGCTTTTCCTTTGCAGGAATAAGTTTCATAAGGGCAAGCCCCAAGATCAAGGGCTTGACCTATTAAATTGGTAGTCCCCAATTCCTGCAAGAATATCAGGTCTTCACCAAGTGGGGAAGTTTAATATTTCCACTTTTTTCCCCAGTCCTTCAAGGGGACTTTGCAAATGCTTTTTTTATCTTCTGCTCAGATACTTTGGAATGTATCTGGACATCACATTAACCTGTATAAACCAACAAAATCTTACCCCCTATTCAAGGTTCCATGTAATTATGGTGTGCAATTAAAATGACCATACATGTTAAATTAGTTCATGTGCTACAGAAAATATAAATTTTGCACCAAATACACATCTTTTCCTTTGATCTCACACAGAAGTTGAAGTTTTAAAATACAGTTAATATCATCTTTTACCCTTTAGTCAGATTTACCTTAGTCCTAATCATATCTCTAATTAAAGTCTGATCTCTTTTTTAGCTTTTCTAACAATTATTGTATGGGGTATGCTGACTTTCATAACTGAAGAACTCTCACTCTGAGTCTCTGAGTCTCAGGTGTCTTACAGATTCCTGAAGTTCCAGAGAATGGCCATGTTATACACAAGAACTCAGCGTCTCAGAATTTAGAAATAACAGTTACAATAAATGTGACTGCTATAAGAGCTTACAATCTAAGAACCTTTACAACAAGCCTTCCCATGATAACCTATGCTCTTGAATTCCATTCTCAGAGTTTGCAAATTATAATTAGTTCATATTAGTGAGGCATTATAATACCTGTCTTTTTGTTTTTTACTTATTTCATTCACCATACTGTCCTCAAGGTTCATTCACCTAGTTGCATCCCTTACAACTTCATTCCTTCCTGCAGCCACTCTGTTTTCCATTGTACATATACACCACAGTTCACCCTTCCATTCAGCAGTCGATGTACCCTTAGGCCACCTCCATCCATTGCAAATCATGAATACTGCCACCATAAACACCAGTGTACAAGTGTCTATTCATATCCCTGCTTTCAGTTCTTCCAAAGATATGCCTAATAAGGGGGTTGCAGGCTCATAGGACAACCCTATACTTAGTCTCCTGTGGCGCCGCCACACTGCCCTCCAGAGAGGCTGCACCACTCTGCTTCCCTGCCAACAGTGACTAGGTACATCTCTCTCTCCACATTTTCTCCACACTTGTATTTTTCTGTTTATTTTTAAAACAGTTTTATTTACACACCACACAATCCATTCTAAGCGAACAATTGATGATTCCTGGTATAATCATATAGTTATGCATTCACCACCATACATTCTGTATGAGGACATTTCCATTTCTTCCTCAAAGAAAAAAAGTGAAGAATAAAAAATAAAATAAAGGAGAGACAACACTACCAACAAGAATCCCATACCCCTCGCTGATGTCCTCCTCTTACTGACATTTAGTTTTGGTTTATTGCCTTTGTTTCATTTAATGGAAGCACATTACAGTTTTGCTATTGTCTATGTACCCTAGTTTGCATTGATTGTATTTTTTCCATATACCATCCCATTTTCAACACCTTCCGCTGTTGACATTCATTTGTCCCCTCATGTACAAATATTTTCATATTTGTACATTTAATCACCAACATTGTCCACTCTAGTTTTCGCTAAGTCATACAGTCCAAGATCTTATCCTCTATCTTTCCTTATGGTGTCATACCTGCCCCTACACTCTACCATTCTTGCACTCAGCTTTGTTTATTATACTTACAATATTGTGTTACCATCATACGGTATTGTGCTATCCATTTTGAAACTTTGAATCAATCCTCTTAAACAATCTGTACTCATTTAGTATCAAATTCCCACACTCTACAGTCTATCTCCTGATAACCTGTGTTCTCAATTTTAACTCTCAAAGTTCACTCATTAATTAAGATTGTATTAGTGAAACCATAAAAATAATGAGTTCACTCATTAAATAAGGTCATATTAGTGAGACCATACAGTATTTGTCCTTTTATTTCTGGATAACTTTCCCCAACATAATGTCCTCAAGGTTCAGCCACATTGTTGCATGCCTCATGGCTTTATTCCTATATATCTTACTATTTTTTTCTCTTCTTGCCTTTACTGATAATCTTCTTTTCTACATGCTTCACCAGACCTCTCTCTCCTATCCTTTCCTATCTGCCTGTAGTGCTTCCTTTAGTATTTCTTGTAGAACAGGACTCTTGCTCACAAAATCTCTGTGTCTGTTTGTCTGAAAATATTTTAAATTCTCCCTCATTTTTGAAAGGCAGTTTTAGTGGTTATAGGATTCTTGGTTGGAAGTTTTTTTCTCTGTCAGTTTCTTAAATATATCATACCGGGCGGCTGCCATGGCTCAGCAGGCAGAGCTCCGACCTGCCGTGCTGGAGGTCTGGAGTTCGATCCCTGGTGCCTCCTGCCCATATGCAAATTTAAAAAAATAAATAAATAAAAATAAAAATAAATATATCATACCATTGCTTTCTTGCTCCCATGGTGTCTGCTGACACAGTCTTATCTAGACCCCTTATATGTGATGGATTTTCTCTTGCTGCTTTCAGAATTCTCTCTTTGTCATTGACATTTTACAGTCTGATTAGTAAGTCTTGGAGTAGGTCTATTCAAATCTATTCTGTTTGGGGTACCCTGTACTTCTTGGATCTGTAATTATATGTCTTTCATAAGAGATGGAAAGTTTTCAACGATTATTTCCTCCACTATTCTTTTTGTCCCCTTTCCCTTCTTTTCTCCTTCTGGGACACCCATAACATGTATATTCATGCACTTCATGTTGTCATTTAATTCCCTGAGACCCTGCTCATATTTTTCCATTTGTTTCCTTATCTGTTCTTTTGTGTGTGGGGTTTCAGATGTCCTGTCCTCTAGTTCACTAATCCTTTCTTTTGCCTCTTCAAATCTGCTGTGTAAGTTACCATTGTGTTTTTCATCTCTTCTATTTTGCCTATCATTACATACATTTTATCATTTGTTTTTTCAAGCTTTTGAGTTCTTCTCTATGATCACCCAGTGTCTTCTTTATATCCTTTATCTCTTTTGTCATATCTTCCCTCCACTTGTTGCTTTGATTTTTTAATTAATTTAGCATGCTTATTCTAACATCTTTAATTAGTTGTTTCAACTCCTGTATCTCCTTTAAAACTGTTAGTTTGTTCCTTTGACTGGGCTATCTCTTCACTTTTCCTAGTGTTACTCATAATTTTTTGCTGGTGTCTAGGCATCTGATTTCCTTGATTAGGTTATTCGGGGGGTAATTTTCACTCCTTTACTAGGGTTTTCTTCTTTGTTGGCTTAGTTCTGTATCTGTTCTTTGGCATTTAGTTCAACTTATTCTAGACCTCTAGCATAGCTTCTGTTTAACTGGTCAGAATTTTTTCAGCTTTTGTTTTTCTGGCTCTTCTTGGCTGTGTACCTAGTCACCCCAAACTGGATGCCCACATTGGCCTGCCTCAGGGGTGGGAGGTAGGCACTAGGCACCACAGCAAGGTCTCTGTGGGTAGAACAAATCTGCTGGGTCCCTGTGGTGCTGTTTTTTGCTGATCCACAAGACCTGGGTTTGTTTTAGGTCACTGCTTTAACATTTGGGCCTGTATTTCTCAGCTAACCCAGGGACAGGTTCTTGTACAGGGGGTCTAGACCAGTCCCAATGGTTCTGATATATTTTCTGGAGAGTATCCAAAAAAGCCCTTTAATTCCCTTGCACTTTCTGTTCTGTCCAGCAGATGGTGCTGTTAAATAACTTGATTATCCTCAGAAGCCACTTGCCTTGTAGCTCAGGCTGGAATTGTGGTTTCCTTTGCCCTCACTTTACCAGCCAAAATCTAGCTCAATGTGGGGCTGTATCCCCCATTTTGTTTGTGGTAGAGTCCCTCCTCCAGCTGACCCAGTATTCAGCTGATCACCAGGCAGGGATCAGACTGCCAGCTGCTATTTCCTTCTGGGATAGAGAAAGGCCTTTTGGGCCCAGGGCTGGAAATACAGATTGTGGTCTCATTTCTCAGAGTCTTTAGTTTTCACTGACCTGGGCTTCAGATGTCCTCCCCTGCCCCCGGGTCTCCAAACAGTAAGGGTCTGTCTCATTGCTGTGAGAGAATTTATACTCTGTGTCCCCAGAGGTTGGAAATCCTAGCTACTGTTTCTGTGCCCTCCCTGTGCTGTGTGTATACTCCAGTATGGAGGTTTCCCACCTGATATTTGTCTCTCTCTATTCAATTTCGCATCTGTAGGGTCCTTCTCCAGTCTATATCTTCTTCCAGAGCTCTGAAAAATTCAGAATTGTATTTTTTTTCTGTTGAATCCTGAGAGAGAGATTTTTAGTAGCTGTTTATATCACCATGTTGATGATATCACCCCTAAAATAAAGATTTGCATGGAGAAGAGTTACTAGGGAGTACTGTCAGTAGAGCAGTGAAGGCAGTAGTATTGGGCAGAGGGAGAAATTAGCTATGATGCAATTGCAATAAAGAGTTATTGTGAGTGGAAACAGGCATAGTCCAAATACCCCTAAAGAGTGGGAGAAAGATCAAAGATGATGGTGGGATTATACAAAGAAGGTCATGTTTAACAAATGAATTATGAGTGCTGAATTATTATACTGATATTTCTTATAGTCTCCAGTACTTTAGAGCAGCTAGAAATAAAAACCTAAAATTGTGGAATCGTAACCCATACCAAACTCTGAAACCTGTTCTATGAGTAGTTGTTGCAATGTACTTAGAAATTTATTACTTTTATGTATAATATGTTATTTTAAAAGAAGGAGGAGTATAATAGAGAAGATAGGACATAACAAATGAGTTGACTGCTGAATCATTATATTGATATTTTTGTTGGTCTCCAGAGTCTCAGAGCAGCTAGAAGAAAAAATGAAAAATTGTGGAACTATAACCCATGCCAAACTTTAAAATCTGCTCAATAACTATGTGTTAAAATGTACTTGGAAATTTATTGCGTTTTTTGTGTATATGTTATATTTCACAATTAAAATATTTTAAAAATTAAAGCAAACAAAAATATATCTTAGAAAAAAATATTTTAAAAATAGAGTTATTTTGAATTGGATGGAGGGCCAGGCCTTTTTCCCCCATATCAACTAGTAGTTAGATGCTGACCACCCAGGAAAGAGACATAACCTTAGGGCAAACCAGTTCTTGTTAGAGAGAAACTCCCAGAGAGGGGCTCAGCTGAGAGGCATTGGCTGCCAACATTCCCAGCAGCTGGAGAGATGAGGGTTCAGTCCTGTAAGGGGGGAATCTGGGCAATGCACCCCATCATCTACTATCCCTGCTTCACTTCTTATCATCATTTGATGTACTTGGCTATTCATTCTCTTAAAATTTTTTCCCTTTGACTTCTTAATTCCCTTACTTTGCATTAATGTGGTACTTTCATTACAAGTGATTAAGGAATATTGTAATTGTACATTAATTATAGTCCATAATTTCTATTAGGGTTCACTGCTTATATTGTGTAATCCTGTGGTGTTTTTTTAAATTTTTATTCTGGTAACATATGCATAACCTAAAATTTCCCCCTCTAAACCACATACCTATATATAATTCAGTGGTGTTTTATATTCACAATGTCGTGCTACCATCACCACATCCATTACTCAGATTTTCTATCACTGTAAACAGAAATTCTGTCCCCAGTCCCTATCCCCATGCCAGCCCCTGCTAACCTGTTCTAGTTTCTGCCTCTACAAGTTTGTTTATCTAATTATTTCACATCAATGAGACGATGCAATACTTGCCTATCGTATCTGGCTTATTCACCTCAACCTGATGTCTTCAAGGTCCATTCATACTGTCACATGTATCAAAACTTCATTTGTTTTTATAAATGAATAATATCCCATTGTATGTGTATACCGCATTTTGTTTATCCATTCATTGATTGATGGATACTTGGGTTGTTACCACTTTTTGGCAATTGTGAATAATGCCACTATGAGTATGCAAGTATCTATTCAGGTCCCTGCTTTTAATACTTTGGGGAATATACCTAGAAGTAGGATTGCCAGTTTAAACAGTATTTATTTGATTAGCTTTCTGAGGATTCACAAAACTGGTTTCCAAAGCACCGTACCATCTTACATTCCCACCAACAATGAATAGGCGTCCCTATTTTACCACATCCTCGTCAACACTTGTTGTTTCCCATTTTTTTAATAGTGGCATTTCTAGTTATGTGAAATGATATCTCATTTTGGTTGATTTGCATTTCCCTAATGGCACATTTTTTTCATGTGCTTTTAGTCTATTCATGTATTTTCTTTGGAGAAATGTCTATTCAGCTCTTTTGTTTACGTTTTTGATTCGATTGATTGTCGTTTTGTTGTTGAGTTGTAAGATATTATATATACTGGACATTAAACCCTTATAGAACAAATATTTCCAAATATCTTCTCCTGTTCTGTAGATGTCTTTTTACTTCCATAATGAAGTCCCTTTATGCTCGAAAGTATTTAATTTTGGTGAATGAAGTCATAGTTACCTATTTTGTTTGTTTCTTTGTACCTTTGGTGTAAAGTTAAGAAACCATTGCCTAATACAAGGTCCTAAAGATGTTCTCCTATGTTTTCTTTTAGGAGTTTTGTAGTTTAGTTCTTATAATTAAGATTTTTATACTTTTTGAATTTATTTTTATATATGGTATGAAATAGGGGTCCACCTTTATTTTTTGCATATGGATATCCAGTTTTCCCAGCATCATTTGTTGAGGAGACTCTTCCTTCCTTATTGAGTGACAGGCAACCTTACCAAAAATCAGTTCTCAAATAGATGTGAACTCAAAATTTAATTCCAATAGTCTATATGTCTGTCTTTGTGCCACTGTGCTGATTTGTTTACTGTAGCTTTATAATTAGTTTTTAAATTGGGAAGTATGAGTCTTCCAACTTCACTCTTCTTTTTTAAGATGTCTTGGCTATTCAAGGCCCTTACCCTTCCATATAACTTTAATGCTTGGCTTTTCCACTTCTTCAAAGAAGGTTGTTAGAATTTTGATTGGGATTGTGTTGAATCAGGAAATTGCTTTTGGTAGAATTGACATTTTAACAATATTTTGTCTTCCAATCTGTGAACACACAATGTGCTTCCTTTTATTTAGGTCTTCTTTTTCATTTCCTAAAGCAATTTTTGTACTTTTCCATGTACAAGTCTTTACATCCTTATTTAAATTTATTCCTAGATGTTTGGTAATTTTAGCTGCTACTACAAATGGAATTTTTTTCTTGATATCCTCTTCAGATTGTTCATGACTAGTGTATAGAAATATAGGATCATGTCATCTGCATTTAGGGAAAGTTTTTACTTCTTCCTTTCCAATTTGGATGCATCATATCTTTTTTTTTTTTTTTTTTTTTTTTTTTTTTTTTTTTTTTTTTTTTGCCTAGTTGTTCTGACTAGAACACCCAGTAGAATCTTGAATAATAGTGGTGATGCTGGAAATCCTTGTCTTGTTCTTAATCTTAGAAGAAAAGTTTTCAGCCTTTCACCACTGAGTGTGATGTTAGCTATGGGTTTTTCATATATCCTTTATCGTGTTGCTAAAGCTTCCTATATTCTTAGTTTTCTAGTGTTCTAAGAAGGGGTGCTGAATTTTGTCAAACACTTTTTCTGTGTTAGTTGAGATGATTATATGTTTTTTTCTGTGTTCTATTAATTGGGTATAATACATTAATTGATTTTCTTATGTTGAACCACACTTGTATACTTGTGATAAATCCCATTTGAACATGATATATAATTTTTAATGTGCTGTTGGATTAAGTTTGCTAATATTTTTTGAGGATATTTTCATCTGTATTCATGAGGGATAGTGGTCTATAATTTCTTTTCTTGAGTTCTCTTTATCTGGGTTTGATTTATCGGTGATGTTGACCTCATAGAATACGTTAGGGAGCATTCTATCCTCTTCATTTTTTTTGGAATACTTGGAGCAGAGTATTATTCTTCCTGGAGTTTGAAAGTTTACCAGTGAAGCCATCTGGTCCTGAGCTTTCATTTTTTGGGAGGTTCATGATTCAGAGTCATAAAATCAGTAATTGTAAACCTCCCCAAAATGTATTTACTTGCTATTTTTCTGTTGATTTCTCCTATTTATGCTTTGGGCAATATAGGCAGTTTGTGTGTTTCTAGGAATTGCCCATTTCATCCAGGTTATCTAATTTGTTGGCATAGTTTTGTTCATAGTATCTCTTATAAAACTTTTTTATTTCTGTGAGGTTGATAGTAAAGTCACCTTTTTCATGTCAGATTTTAGTTATTTGCATTCCTTTCTTTTTTTCTTCGTCAGTCTAACTAACCATTTGCTGATTTTATTCGTCTTCTCAAAGAACTAGCTTTTAATTTCATTGGCTCTCTATTGTTTTTTTTTCTCTATTTCATTGATCTCTGCTCTAATCTTTATTATTTCCTTCTGCTTGTTTTGGGTTTAATTTGCTCTTCTGTTTCTAGATCCTCAAGTTGTGGATTTGAAGTCTCTGATTTAAAATATTTCTTCTTTTTAATGTAAGTATATAGAACTATAAATTTCCCTCTCAGCACTGCTTTTGCTGCATCCCATAAGTTTGGGTATGTTGTGTTTTCATTTCATTTGCTTCAAGATAATTCCTAATTTCACTTGTGATTTCTTCTTTGACCCATTAGTTATTTAAGAGTATATTGTTTAAATTCCACATATTTGTGAATTTTCAATTCTTATCTGTTATCGATACCTAGCTTGGTTTCATTGTGGTTGGAGAAGGCACATTGCATGATTTCAAAATTTTTGAATTTACTTAGACTTGTTTTGTGATCAAACAAATGGTCTGTCCTGGAGAGGGATTCATATGCACTAGAGAAGAATGTGTATTCTGCTTTTGTGTGAATTGTTCTATATGTGTCTGTTAGGTTTAGTTGGTTTATGCTATTATTCAAGTCTTCTGTTTCCTTACTGATTTTCTAGTTGTTCTATCCATTATTTAAAGTGGTGTATTGATGTCCCCTACTATTTTTGTTTTTGGTTTTTCTTTTAGTTTTTTAATTAGAGAAGTTGTAGATTTACAGAACAATCATACATAAAATATAGGATTCCCAAACACCACCCCGTCATCAACACCTTGTATTTGTATGGAACGTGTAACAATTGATGATACTCCTTTTTAGTAATTCTGATGCTTTTTAATGGTAGTTACCTTTGTTACAATTGATGAAGGATTATTAAAATAGTATTTACTATCATCATGGTTTGCATTAGCAGGTTTCCCCCCATAGATCACTCTATTATCATTACCTTATGTTGCTGTCATATATTTGTTATAATTCATGAAGGAATATTTTTAGATTTGCACTATTTACAATAGTCCATAGTCTACAATAAGGTTCACTGTGTTGTACAGTCTTATGTTTTACTGTTTAATTTTTATTCTGGTTGCATATATGAGCCAAAGTTTCCCCCTTGAACTATATTCACCCATATAATTCAGTGCTGTTAATTACATTCACAGTAATGTGCTACCATCACCACCATCCATTTCCAATCCTTTACAATCAAACTAAATAGAAATTCTGTACAAATTAAGCATCAATTCCCCATTCCCTTACCCTACTCTATCTGCCAGTAGCCTGAATTTTAGATTCTAACTCTATCAATTGCTTATTCTAATTAGTTAGTATCAGTGAGATTATATAATATTTTTCCTTTTGTGTCTGGATTATTTCACTCAGCATGATGTCCTCAGTGTTCATTCATGTTGTTGAAAGATCAGGATTCGTTTTAATGGCTGAGTTATATTCCAATATTCCATTTATAGCCATTATTAAGAAATATGCTTTTTCTTGTTCAATTGTATTCTGACTCTAATAGGAATTAAAGAGTAGAGTTGTATAATGAAGGTACAGTCCTGCTGGATTTTGCATTTACCCTTTTAGTTACCCTTTCTGATAATATTCATTTTTTCCCCTGTACTCCAACCAACTCTCCCGTCTTTTCCATTCAACTCCCTTTAGTGATGCTTGTAAGGCAGGTCTTTTGTTAATGAACTCTCTCAGTTTTTGTTTATCTGTCAATATTTTAAACTCTCCCTCATTTGCTGGATGAAGGGTTTTGATTGACAGTTTTTCTCTTTCAGTACCTTAAAAATATCATACCACCATCTTCTTGCCTGCATGGTTTCTCTTTTAAAATATTTTTATTGAGAAATCTCACACACATACAGTCCATCCATAGTATACCATCAGTGGATCACAATATCATCACATAGCCGTCTGTTTATAACCATGATCATTTTTAGAACATTTGCATCACTCCAGAAAAAGAAATAAAAAGAAAAATATCATATACCCCATACCCCTTACCCCTCCATTGACCACTAGTATTTCAATTTACCCAATTTATTTTACCACTTACACCCTTTATTTATTTATATATTATCATTTTTTAAAACTCATCTGTACATACTCTAGATAAAAGGAGCATCAGACACAAAGTTTTCACAATCACTTGGTCACATTGTAAAAGCTATGTAGTTACATAATCATCTTCATGAATCAAAGCTACTGGAACTCAGTTTAAAAGTTTGAGGTACTTCCCTGTAGCCACTCAAATGCATCGTAGACGAAAAGGGATATCTATATGATGCATAAGAATAAACTTTAGGATAATCTCTCAATTGTTTGAAATCTCGCAGCCACTGAAACTTTATTTTGTCTCACTTCTATCTTCTCCCTTTTGATGAAGAAGGCTTTCTCAATCCCATGATGCTGGGTCTCAGCTCATCCTGGGAGTCCTGTCTCATATTGCTAGCGAGATTTACATTCCTGGGAGTCATGTCCCACATAGAAGGGGGGAGGGCAGTGAGTTTACCTGCTGAGTTGGCTTAGAGAGAAAGGCCACATCTGAACAGCAAAAGAGGTTCTCAGGGACTGACTCTTAGACATAATTATAAGTATACTTAGCTTCTCCTTTGCAGGAGTAAGTTTCATAGAGGTAAACCCCAAGATTGAGGGCCTGAACCTTTGAATTTGTTTTCCTCACTAATTGCAAGAATATCAGGAATTCCCCAGTTGAGGAAGTTTAATATTTCCTCCTTTCTCCCAGTCCTCCAAAGGGATTTTGCAAATACTTTCTTATTTTTTACCCAAATTACTCTGGAATGTATTGGGACATCATACTAACCTGAACAAATCAACAGGATCTTGTGCCCAATTCAGGATTCCATGTAATTATGGTGTTTGAATAAACTAACCATGCAAGTTAAATTAGATAATGTGCTAACAAAAATATAAATTTTGCACCAAGTAAATATCTCTCTCTTTGGTCTCACATAGAAGTTGAAGTTTTAAAATATGGACCATATTATCCTTTGGCCTGTATTCTGATTTACCATAGTCCTATCCAGATCAGCTTCATCCATATCTCTAGTCAAAGCCTGATCACTTTTTCAACATTTTAAACAGTTGCTTTTGTTTCAGGGAACGATCAGGTTATACACAAATAGCTCAGTATCTCAGAATTTAGAAATAAAGTCACAACTGTTATTTTTATCTTATATATAGCAATATATATATTATTTATATATATAGCAAGAGTGTACAATCTAGGACCCTTTACAATAGGCCCCAATCTAATAACCAATGCTCTCAACTTCAATTTTCCAAGTTTGTATATTATAGTTAGTCAATATGAGTGAGGCATGATAATATTTGTCTTTTTGTTTCTGCCATTTCATTCAACATACTGTCCTTAAGTTTCATTCACCTAGCTGCATGTCTCACAACTTCATTCCTTCTTGCAGCCACTCAGTAGTCCATTGTATGTATATACCATAGTTCTCCCTTCTATCCCTCAGTTGATGTACCCTTAGGCTATGTGATGTTTAGGTTCTGGTGACAACTTGGCCAAATGATTATGCCCAGATGTCTGATCAGGCAAGCACTGGCTTGACCATTGCTGCAAGGATATATCATGGTTTGTTGATAAACCAGAAGGCTGGTATATTAAGTCATCAGTCAGTTGAATGTATAAGCAGAAGAATTCTAGTTCAAGTGAACAAAAGTCTAACTTGAATTACAAAAACAGAGAATCATGACCCCTTAACCAATTCCCAGACTTGAGACAGTTTACAGACCCAGAGCCCCTCAGATTAGGGAAGGATTGGATATCTTTGGGGAAGAACCCTTTTACACTGCTCACAATTTATACTGTTAACCTTCCTCCCAGCTTCCCCAAGGAGACCTATGGCCTTTTACCAGGGTGACTGTGTGCATTGGGGAAAAGGAAATGATCAGATATTTCAGGGATTATTAGACACTGGCTCAGAACTGACACTAATTCCAGGAGACCGAAAATATCACTTTGGTCTACCTGTCAGAGAAGGGCTTTCTGGAGATCAGGTGATTGATGGAGTTTTAGTACAGGTCTGTCTCACAGTGGGTCCAGTGGATCTCCAGACCCATTCTGTCATCATTTCCTCACTTCCAGAATGCATAATTGGAATCAACTTACTCAGCACCTAGCAGAATCCGCCCCACCCCCCACCCCACCATTGGTTCTCTGACTCATGCAGTGAGGGCTATTATGGTAGGAAAGGCCAAGTGGAAGCCAATAGAAATCCCCCTACCTAGCAAAATAATAAATCAGAAACAATACCATATTCGTGGAGGGATTGCAAAGATTATTGCCACTCTTAAGGGCTTGAAGGATGCAGGAGTGGTGATTCCCACCACATTCCCATTCAGCTCTCCTATTTGGCCTATGCAGAAAACAAATGGGTCTTGGGGGATGACAGTGGATTATCAGAAATTTAACCAGGTGGTAACTCCAATTGCAGATGCTGTCCCAGATGTAGTATCATTGCTTGAGCAAATCAGCACATTGCCTAGTACCTGGTATGTAACTATTGATTGGCAAATGCTTTTTTCTCAATAGCTGTCAGTAAGGATCACCAGAATCAGTTTGTATTCAGCTGGCAAGGCTAGCAGTATACTTTCACTGTCCTGCTTCAGGGGTATATCAGCTCTTCAGCTTTATGTCACAATCTCGTCAACAGAGACCTTGATCATTTCTTCCACCTATAAAACAGCATACTGGTCCAATATATTGATAATACCCTGCTGATTGGACCTAGTGAGCAAGAAGTAGAAACTACTCCAGACTTATTGGTAATGTATTTGCAGACAGGGATTTAGAGATAACCCCCCCAAAAATACAGGGGTCTTCCACCTCAGTGAAATTTCTAAGTGTCCAGTGAGATATCCCTTCTAAGGTGAGAGATAAGCTGTCACATCTGGCACTTCCTATGACCAAAAAGGAGGCCCAACACGTAGTTGGCCTCCTTGAATTTTGGAGACAACATATTCCTCATTTGGATGTACTACTCTGGCTCATTTACTGAGTGAGCAGAAAAGCTGCTAGTTTTGAGTGGGAACCAGAACAAGAGGAGGCTCTGCAGCAGGTCCAGGCTGCTGTGTAAGCTGCTTTGCCACTTGGGCCATGTGATCCAGCAGACCCAATGGTGCTGGAAGTGTCAGTGGCAAATAGAGATGCTCTCTGGAGCCTCTGTCAGGCCCCCATATGAGAATCACAACGAAGACCCTTAGGATTTTGAAGCAAAGCCTTACACCTGCTGTAGATAACTATTCTCCTTTTGAGAAATAGCTTTTAGCCTGCTACTAGGCCTTCATAGAGACTGAACTCTTAACTATGGGCCACCAAGTTACCATGAGAACCTGAGTTGCCTATCATGAGCTGGGTGTTATCTGACTCACCAATCCATAAAGTTGAGCATGTGCAGCAGCACTCCATCATAAAATGGAAACGGTATATATTTGAGATAGGGCTCGAGCAGTTCCTGAAGGCACAAGTAAGTTACATGAGGAAGTGACCCAAATGCCCATGGCCCCTCTCCTGACACATTACCTTCTCTTTCCCAGACCAGAGGAATGACCTCTTGGGGAGTTCCTTACAGTGAGTTGACTGAGGAAGAGAAAACTTTGGCCTGTGTTTACAAATGATTCTGCATGATCCCTACATACAGGGACCACATGGAAGTGGACAACTGTAGCTCTACAACCCCATTCTGGGATACCCTTAAAGGACAGTGGTGAGGAGAAATCCTTCCATTGGGTGAAACTTTGAGTAGCGCTCCTGCTTGTTCATTTTGCTTGGAAGGAGAACTGGCCAGAGGTGTGTTTGTATACTGACTCATGGGCTGTTGCTAATGGTTTGGCTGGATGAACAGGATTTGGAAGGAGCATAATTGGAAAATTGGTGGCAAAGAGGACTGGGGAAGAGGTATGTGTATAGCCCTTTCTGAGTGGGCAAAAAACTTGAAGATATTTGTGTCCCATGTGAATGCTTACCAGAGAGTAACTTCAGCAGAGGAAGGTTTTAATAATCAAGTGGGTAAGATTACTGTCCTGTGGATATAAGTCATCCTCTTTCCTCAGCCACTCCTGTGGGCAGGGTGCTAAGGAGCTTATGCATGGGCTCAGTAACATGGGCTTCCAGTCACCAAGGCCTATCTGGCTGTGGCCACTGCTGAGTGTCCAATACACCAGCAGCAGAGATCCACACTCAGTCCCCAGTTTGGCACCATTTCCCAAGGTGATCAGCCTTGCCACCTGATGGTAAGTTGATTACACTGGACCACTACCATCATGATAGGGACAGTAATTTGTTCCAACATGGTCTTACCATGTTCTCCATCATCCAGAGACTGCTGGGTTGATAGAAGAGTGGAATGGCCTTTTGAAGACCCAATTAAGGTTCCAACTAGGTGGCAATACTTTGCAGGAATGGGGCAGTGTTCTCCAGGAGGCTGTGTGTGCTCTGAACCAGCATCTACTCTATTCTGCTCTTTCTCCCATAGCCAGGATTCATGGGCCCAGGAATCAAGGGGTGGAAATGGGAGTGGCACCATTCGCTATCACCCCTTGTGATCCTCTAGGAAAATTTTTGCTTCCTGTCCCTGAAACCCTAAGCTCTCATGGTCTAGAGGTCTTCATTCCAGAAGGAGGGGTGCTCCTTCCAGGAGACACAATCATTCCATTGAACTGGACTGCTACCCGGCCATGGGCTTCTTATGCCATTGAATCAACAGGCACAAAAGGGGATTATTGTTCTCTCTGAAGTGATTTACTCTGACTGTCAAGGGAAAATAGGACTGCAACCACACAATGGAGGTAAAGAATAGTTTTCCTGAAATATAGGCGATCCCCTAGGGTGTCTCTTAGTACTACTGTGCTCTGTGCTCTGTAAAACTGCAACAACCCAATGCAGGCAGGACTACCAATGGCCCAGAAACTTCAGAAATGAAGGTCTGGGTCACCCAACCTGGAAATAACCATGGTCAGCTTAAGTGCTTTTTGAGGGTAAAGGGAATGTGGAATGGATAGTAGAAGAAAGTAGTGACCAGTATAACCTATGAACACGTCACCAGTTACAGAAACACAGACTGTGATTGTATGAATATTTCCTCCCTGTTGCATTATGAGTATGTTTGCATTTGTACATGAGCAAATATCTTGTTTTCCTCTTATCATATGATGTAAGTTGTATTGTTCATATTATGATATTTAAGTCATAGGATATAAAGTTTAAGAGTGAATGTTACCTAATGATTTGCACCTTTTTCTGGATAGATATAGTGTGGTTCCAGTTGTACACAGGACAGTTGAATATTGTTAGGTGAAACAGGTCTGTTATTGTGTTCTATTTGGAAATTAAGTGTGCTTCAGGGTGATGTGTATAGTTGCCAAGTTGACAAGGGGTGAACTTTGGTGGTTAGGTTCTGGTGTCAGCTTGGCCAAATGATTATGCCAAGTTGTCTTGTCCTAGGAAATCACTAGCCTAACTGTTGCTGCAAGGATATTTCATGGCTGGTTGATAAACCAGAAGTCAGTTGACTGCATCTGTAGTTGATTACATCTGTAACCAACTAAGCCATGACTCCCATAATGAGATAATCCAATCAGTTGAAGGTTTTTAAGGGAGAAGACTCTTTCACTGCTTCTTCAGCCAGTGAGTCTCTCCTATGGCTCATCCAGACCCTTCATCAGAGCTGCCAGTTTCACAGCCTGTCCTACAGATTTTGGACTCTTCTATTCCCATGGTTCTATGAGACACTTTTATAATTATCAGATTTACAGATCTCTCCTGTCAGTTCTGTTTCTGTAGAGAACGCTCACTAACACAGGCCACCACCATTCATTGAGAATTGCTAACACTGATCCATAAAACCAGTGTGTAAAAATCCATTCATGTCCCCACTCTCAATTCCTCCAGGTAAATACCTACCAATGGGGTTGCAGGATCATATGGCAACCCCATCCCTATCTCATGTGGAACCTCCATGCTCCTCTGTGGAGGGGCTGCACCTCTCAGCTTCCCTACCAATAGTGAATAATTACATCTCTTTCTCCACATTTTCTCTAGCACTGTTTCTCTCTGTTCATTTTTAAACAGTTTTATTTGCATATAATACAATCCAACCAAAGTACATAGCCATGTCTTCACCATCATAATCTGTATGAAGACATTTCCTTTTCTTCCACAAAGAACCCTTGTTCCTCCCCCATATCCCCCACTCGTTGACATTTAGTTTTGGTATAAGGCCTTTGTCATATTCAGTGAAAGCATATTACAATGTTACTGTTGACTAGCTTGCATTTATTGTATTTTGTCCTGTATACCATCCCATTTTCAACACCTTACAATGTTGACATTCATTTATTCTCCATCATGCAAAAACATTTTTATATTTATTTGTACATTTAATCACTATCATTGTCCCCTCTAGGCATTCCTAAGTTATCCCATTTCTATCTTTATCCTCTGTCTTTCCTTCTGGTGTCAATTGGTCTGGGACCATGAAATCTTTTCATGTACCTTTTAGCCATTTGTATTTCCTCTTCTGAAAAGTGTCTGTTCATGTCTTTTGCCCATTTTTTAATTGGGTTGTTTGTCTTTTTGTTGTTGAGTTACAGGATCTCTTTATGTATTCTGGATATTAAACCCTCTTCTGATATGTGATTTCCAAATATTGTCCCTCATTTCATAGGTGGCCTTTTTACTTTCTGATAAAGTTCTCTGATGCACAAAAATGTGTAATTTTGAGAAGATCCCATTTATACATTTCTCTTATCATTGCTCATGCTTTAGGTGTAAGATCTAGGAAACCACCTCCTATGGGACCATGTATTGGTCCCAGACCTTCTCCTTCAACCATACACAGATTCAGCTTCATTCATTGTACTTATATCATTGTGCTACTATTATGTAGTATTGTGATATCTGTTTCTGAATTTTTACAGTCAGTCCTGTTGCACCTTCTGTATTCCATCAGCACCAAATACCCAATCTCTACCCTCTTTCTGTCTCCTGATAACCTGTGTTCTTAACTTTAACTCTTAAAGTTCACTTATTGTTAGTTCATGTTAGTGAGATTATACAATCTTTGTCCTTTGTTTCTGGCTAATTTCACTCAGCATGATGTCTTCAATGTTCATTCACGTTGTCACATACTTCATGACTTTATTTTATTTTACAGCTGTGTAATATTCCATCATATGTATTTAGCACAACTTGTTTAGCTACTCATCCATTAATGGATATTTGGGCTGTTTCCATCTCTTGGCAATCGTAAATAATGCTACTATATTATTATTGCAAAAGTGTGCAAAAGTCTGTTTGTGTACTTGCCTTCAGTTCCTCTGAATATATATACCTAGTAATGGAATTGCTATATCATATGGCAATTCTATGCTTAGCTTCCTGAGGAACCACCAAACTTCCTACCATTTTACATTCCCACCAACAGTGGGTAAGTGTGCCTCTTTCTCCACGTCCTCTCTCGCACTTGTCATTTGTGTTTTGGTTTGTTTTTGATAAAGGCCATTTTGGTGGATGTGAGGTGATATCACATTGTTATTTTGATTTGCATTTCACTAATAGCCAGAGAAATCTTTTCATGTACCTTTTAGCCATTTGTATTTCCTCTTCTGAAAAGTGTCTGTTCATGTCTTTTGCCCATTTTTTAATTGGGTTGTTTGTCTTTTTGTTGTTGAGTTACAGGATCTTTTTATGTATTCTGGATATTAAACCCTCTTCTGATATGTGGTTTCCAAATATTGTCCCCCATTGCATAGGTGGCCTTTTTACTTTCTGATAAAGTTCTCTGATGCACAAAAATGTGTAATTTTGAGAAGATCCCATTCATACATTTCTCTTATCATTGCTCATGCTTTAGGTGTAAGATCTAGGAAACCACCTCCTATCACAAGATTTATAAGATATTTCTCTACATTTTCTTCTAAAATGTTATGGTCTCAACTTAATGATTAGGTCTCTAATCCATTTTGAGTTAATTTGAATATAGGTTGTGTGATATGGAAACTCTTTCATTCTTTCGTGTATAGATATCCAGTTCTGCAAATGCCATTTATTGAAGAGGCTGCTCTGTTGCAGATGGGTTGGCTTGACCACCTAATCAAAGATCATGGTCCATATATGAGAGGGTCTAGCTCTGAATGCTCAATTTGATTCCTTTGGTCAGTATATTTATTTGCCAATACAATGCTGGGTTTTTTTGTGCTTTTTGGGGGGGGGGGGTTGGGGGGGATGCATGGTCCGGGAATCAAATCTGGGTCTCCTGCATGGAAGGCGAGCATTCTACCACTGAATCACCCATGCACCCACCATGCTGTTTTTATGACTTTAGTTTTATAATATGCTTTAAAGTCAGGTAGTGTGAGACCTCCCACTTCATTTTTCTTTCTTAAGATATTTTTAGCTATTTGTGACACACTTCTCATTCCCTGTTGAGGATGATGTTTTCTGTGGTTTTTTCATATGTTCCCTTTATCATGGTAAGGAAGTTCCCCTCTATTCCTATTCTCTGAAGTGTTTTCATAAAGAGAGGATGTTCAATTTTTTCAAGTGTCTTTTCTGCATCAATTGAGATGATCGTGATTTTTCTGCTTTGACTTATTAATATGTGTGTTGCATTAATTGATTTTCTTGTATTGAATCAGCCTTGCATACCTGGAATAAATTCCACTTGGTCATTGTCATGGTCAGGTTCATGTGTCAACTTGACCAAGTGCTGGTACCTGTTTGTCTGGTTGGGCAAGTGCTGGCCTGTCTGTTGCAATGAAGACATTTCATAGAATTAAATCATGATCATGTCAGCTGCATCCACAGCTGATTCCATTTGTAATCAGCCAAAGGGGAGTGTCTTCTGCAAAGAGTGATGCTTAATCTAATCACTGGAAGCCTTTTAAGGAGGATTCAGAAGAGATAGGTTCTCTTCCTGCTTTGGCTGGTGAACCTCTCCTATGGAGTTCATCCAGATCCTCCATCGGAATCATCGGCTTCACAGCCTACCCTGCAGATTTTAGACTCTGTGTTCCCGTGGTCACGTGAGACACTTTTATAAATTTTATATTTATGAGTATTCCCTGTTGATTCTGTTTCTCTAGAGAACCCTAACTAATACAACTTGGTACCAGGAATGATTTTTAAGAAACAGAATCTTAAAAATGGGTTTTTATGAATGGTTTTCTACTCTGACTGGACTCAGAGGCACTAAGGACTCTGATTCCCATAATCAGAATAACACTCCCAATCCATGGAGTGAGTTGGCAAAAGGAATAGTAAAAATATCACCATTTGAGTCTCCTAATTCTTCACTTGTACAAAGCCAGGCCCTGGGGGATAATGTTTTTGACACCTTTACAGAATTTTGTGGAAATAGGAGGTATTGAGATGTTGACTGGTTGTTGTTAGATACACTGGCTACATTAAGGAGTGAAAGGGATGGGCTTAAGGCTTCAAACAAGAAGCTTAAGCACCATTTGACAAATGTAGAAGTTTCTATGAGTATCCTGAAGGAAAATCTTATTTCCTGTAGCCGTAGACTTGAGATCTCTGAAAATCAGACTCAGAATCTTATTGTTAGAGTAGCAACTTTACAACATAAACTGAAATCTCAATCTTGCATGCTGTCTGCCATTAAAGTGAGGGCATTGATTGGAAAGGAGTGGGACCCTGAAAAATGGGATGGTGACATATGGATTGATAATGATGTCAGGGGTGAGGTTGAAATCCTAGATCATGCTGAGTCTTCTCTAGATAACCCTGTAATAGTTTGCCCTGAGGACATAGCTGCCCCACCTCCAGCCTGCCTTGAGGAGTTGGCCGCCCAACCTCCTCCTGAAGGGATTAGCCCTAGAGTGATTAATCCTGTTTCACCAGATGAAACTGCAAACGAAGACCCTGAAGCAAATGGCTTGGAAGATATTTCTAATTCTTTTCATGAACCACCCCTACCACCCGTCATTTCTTCCAGACCTGTAACTAGTCTAAAGTCCCAACAGGCCCCTAAAGGTGAAGTACAAAGTGTCACACATGAGGAGGTACGTTATACTCCAAAAGAACTGTGTGAGTTTTCCAATTTATATAGACAGAAATCAGGGGAATATGTGTGGCAATGGATTTTAAGGGTGTGGGATAATGGTGGAAGAAATATAAGGCTGAATCAGGCTGAATTTATTGATATGGGCCCATTAAGCAGAGATTCTGCATTCAATGTTATAGCTTGAGCAGTTAGAAAAGGTATTAACAGTTTGTTTGGGTGGTTGGTTGAAACATGGATCAAAAGGTGGCCAACATTACCTGAGATTGAAATGCCAGAACTGCCCTAGTATAATGTAGATGAGGGGATCCAGAGGCTTAGAGAGATTGGAATGTTAGAGTGGATTTATCATGCAAAGCCTCCTCTTACACCCCAGGAATGTCTGTAGGATGCACCTTTTACCAGAACAGTGAGAAATAAATTTGTGAGACTAGCACCATCATCCCTAAAGAGCTCTGTGGTTGCACTTCTCTGTAGGTCAAATATTACTGTAGGAACTGCTGTCACTGAGCTAGAATCCTTAAACACAGTGGGTATGATGGGATCCCAAGTTGGCAGAAGCCAGGTGGCAGCACTTAATCACCAAAGACAGGGTAGACGTGGCTATTATAATAGCAAACTCAAAGCAGGAGTCAAAATTATATGACTCACAGAGATTTGTGGTATTGGCTAGTAAATCATGGGGTACCTAGAAATACAATAGAAGGGCAGTCTACTAAATTCTTGTTTGAGTTGTATAATCAAAAGAGTTCTAGGTCAAGTGGACAGAAGTCTAACCTGAATTACAAAAACACAGAGTCACGGTCCCTTAATCAATGTCCAGACTTGAGATAGTTTACAGACCCAGAGCCCCTTGAATGAAGGGGAGTCCAGGTCCCTTTGGGGGAGAACCCTGTTACACTGCCACAAATTTATACTGTTAATCTTCCTCCTAGCCTTCCCCAAGGAGACTGACAGCCTTTTACCAGGGTAACTGTGCATTGGGGAAAAGGAAATGATCAAATATTTTGGGGATTATTAGAGACTAGTTCAGAAGTGACATTAACTCTAGGGGACCCAAAACATCACTCTGGTCCACCAGTCAGAGTGGGGGCTTATGGAGACCAGGTGATCAGTGGGGTTTTCACTCAGATCTATCTCACAGTGGGTCCAGTGGGTCCCCGGACCCATTCTGTAGTTATTTCCCTAGGTCCAGAATGTATAATTGGTGTAGACATACTGAACAACTGGCAGAATCCCCACATTGGCTCTCTCACTTGTGCGGTGAGGGCTATTATGGTGGGAAAGGCTAAGTGGAAGCCACTAGAACTGCCCCTACCTAGCAAAATAGTAAATCAGAAGCAATACCGAACTCCTGGAGGGATTGCAGAGATTACTGCCACTCTTAAGGACTTGAAGGATGCAGGGGTGGTGATTCCCACCACATCCCCATTCAACTCTCCTATTTGGCCTATGCAAAAACAGATGGGTCTTGGAGGATGACGGGGGATTATCATAAACTCAACCAGGTGGTAACTCCAATTGCAGCTGCTATTCCAGATGTGGTATCATTGCTTGAGCAAATCAATACACCCCCTGATACCTGGTATGCAGCTATTGATCTGGCAAATGCTTTTTTCTCAATAGCTATTAGTAAGGACCACCAGAAACAGTTTGCTTTCAGCTGGCAAGGTCAGCAATATACTTTACTGTCCTGCCTCAGGGGTATATCAACTGTCTAGCCCTATATCATAATCTTGTCCACAGGGACTTGATCACTTCTCCCTCCCACAAGACATCACACTGGTCCATTATATTGATGATATCATGTTGATTGAACCTACTGAGCAAGAAGAAGCAACTACTCTAGACTTACAGGTAAGGCATTTGTGTGTCAGAGGATAGAAGATAAATCCAACAAAAATATAGGGGCCTTCCGCCTCAGTGAAATTTCTAGGTGTCCAGTGGTGTGGGGCATGTCAAGATATCCCTTCTAAGGTGAAGGATAAGTTGCTGCATCTGGCCCCTCCTATGACCAAAAAAGAGGCTATATTAGTTAGGGTTCTCTAGGGAAACAGAATCAACAGGAAACATTTGTAAATATAAAATTTATAAAAGTATCTCATGTGACCATGGGAACACAGAGTCCAAAATCTGCAGGGCAGGCTGTGAAGCCAAAGATTTCGATGCAGGGTCTGTATGAACTCCGCAGGAGAGGCTCACCAGCCAAAACAGGAATAGCACCTGTCTCTTCTGAATCCTCCTTAAAAGGCTTCCCATGATTAGATTAAGCATCACTCATTGCAGAAGACACTCTCCTTTGGTTGATTACACATGGAATCAGCTGTGGATGTAGCTGACATAATCACGATCTAATTCTATGAAATGTCCTCATTGCCACAGACAAGCCAGCACTCGCCCAAACAGACAAACAGGTACCACAACTTGACCATAACAGAGGCACAATGCCTAGTTGGTCTCTTTGGATTTTGGCAACAACATAGTCCTCATTTGGGTGTGCTACTCCAGCCCATTTATCGAGATACCAGGAAAGCTGCTAATTTTGAGTGGGGACCTGAACAAGAGGAGGCTCTGTGACAGGTCCAGGCTGCTGTACAAGCTACTCTGCCACTTGGGCCATGTGATCCAGCAAATCCAATGGTGCTGGAAGTGTCAGTGGCAAACAGAGATGCTGTCTGGAGCCTTTGGCAGTTCCCGATAGGAGAATCACAACACAGACCCTTAGGATTTTGGAGCAAAGCCTTACCATCTGCTGCAGACAACTACTCTCCTTTTGAGAAACAGCTTTTGGCCTGCTCCTGGGCCTTAGTAGAGACTGAACGCTTAACCATGGGCCATCAAGTTACCATGAGACCTGAGTTGCCTATCATGAGCTGGGTGTTGTCTGAACCACCAAGCCATAAATTTGGGCGTGTGCAGCAGCACTCTATTGTAAAATGGAAATGGTATATACAAGATAGGGCAAAAGCAGGTCCTGAAGGCACAAGTAAGTTACATGAAAAAGTGGCCCAAATGTCCATGGTCTCCACTCCTGCCACATTACCTTCTCTTTCCCAGACCAGAGCTATGGCCTCTTGGGGAGTCCCTTACAGAGAACTGACTGAGGAAGAGAAAACTCGGGCCTGGTTTACAGATGGTTCAGCATGATATGCAGGTACTACCCAAAAGTGGACAGCTGCAGCACCACAACCCCTTTCTGGGATGTTCTTGAAGGACAGTGGTAAGGGGAAATCGTCCCAGTGGGTAGAACTTCAAGCAGTGTACCTGGTTGTTGATTTTTCTTGGAAGGAGAACTGGCCAGAGGTGCATTTGTATACTGACTCATGGGCTGTTGCTAATGATTTGGCTGGATGGTCAGGGACTTGGAAAGACTATAATTGGAAAATTGATGACAAAGAGCTCTGGGGAAGAAGTATGTGGATAGACCTTTCTGAGTGGGCTAAAAACATGAA
>PVIY010034513.1:0-27054 GCA_004026745.1 Myrmecophaga tridactyla
AACCCTGAACGTCATCGGCCTTCTTGAACCAAGGTATCTTTCCCTGGATGCCTTTGATTGGACATTTCTTTAGACTTGTTTTAATTGGGACATTTTCTCGGCCTTAGAACTGTAAACTAGCAACTCATTAAATTCTCCCTTTTAAAAGCCGTTCCATTTCTGGTATATTGCATTCTGGCAGCTAGCAAACTAGAACATGGAAGAAGTAGATATTAGACAACAGTATGGCTATTAATTTAAAATTACGGAAAGTACAGTTAAGGGCAGGTTACTATGGAAGTTATAGCCAGGAGTCCTAATCTGGTTTTAAGTAAGTGACATTCCAGCTAAATTCTGAAGAATGTGGACGAATTTACCAGGAAAAGAGGACAAAGAGGGAGAGCAAGTGGGAAGGCTTTAAACTGGAAGGGGAAGTGTGGCTGTCTAAGGAAATGAAAGAAAGCTGGAATATATAGATTGAGGAGGGGGTGGAGTCCCTGAAAGGAGGCATTCAACAATGAGAGAGGCTTGAAGGAAGTTATATGATGAGAAATTTTGTTTCATATGCATGGAGGAAGGGGCTATAAGAGTTTTGCAGAATGATCAAAATGTGAGGAGAGCAAAGCAGAGTTCAGGAGACCCAATCTAATAGAACTCAGGAAAGTATGATTAAGGGAAAAGGTAGAGCATTGGTTATCAAGCCTGCGTCTTTAGAATCTCTGGGAAAACTTTAGAAAAAGAACAATGTCAGAGTTCCAACCCTAGAAAATTTGAGTTAATTAGAGTCTGAGTTGGGGTACAAGCCTCAGTGTTTTTAGAAAGCGACCCAGGTGATCCTAATATACAATCTGCGTTGAGAACCATTGGACAAGAAAGTAATAAAGAAAGATACTGCTGCAGGAATCCAGGTCCAGCAGCCCTTGGAAACATGGGAAATGTGGAATGAACAAACTGGGAAGGATTAAGTGAAGTAATATATATATATATAGCTTTGAGAATGAATAAGCACTATATAAATAGGAGATGATACTTTTAACATTGAAAAATAGAATTATTATCCCCTGTACTCCCTCAGAGTGTCAGGAACATCTGTGGAAAGATGACAGCTTCAACTTCATCTTAAGATGAGAGAAGATTTCGGGGTTGTCCTATCATCTTTTTTTTTTGTAATTAAAATTAAATTTCAGTTTAGAAAATAGGCATCAAAGACTCGGCTAGAAGCATTATCTTTGTATTATCAGTTCAAATCAATATCTGAGGTATAATCAATTCCTTACCTCCCGCCGCCCAGAGTGCTATCATGGTTTCCTTTAAAGGCATTAAAGCTCTCAAAACCCAATAGTTCCCACCATCAGATTTTAGTGACATGAAAACCAAATGTCAAGGACCTCAGATTTCAGAGCCTACTTGGCATTAGGTATGCAAAATCTGCATAAAGCTGAACTTCAGCTACACATGGGGCAAAAAACAAACTTTATCGATTATTCATCAAAAGACAGATTATACCCACTTCTCTGATTCCATGATTCCTTTATGCGGCAGGATTCACATACACACAATTGGGCACAACTGATCTTCCATTACCCTGATAGTGCCTTGCAGTGTCAAATTTAAACCGTTTGTGTTCCAGTATAGTGTTCACCTCACTAGATAGCAAACCCTTGGGTCACTTAGCGATTTTCTTAATCTCTTCCAACGGTTATCTTAGATATTTTATGCATCCACATGCTTGTCAGAGTAAAGAGACCATATTATGAGCGAAGGTGATAGGTAAATAAGCCACCATTTTGGAAACAATGAAGCCTGGATAGCAATGAGACAGAGTAGTAGTGAAAAGAGATGAGATGGGTAGGTTTGCTTCACATAATGAAAAATTCTCAACAGTAGGCTAAAGAGTTTATCATTTATCCTATGATCACTGGGAAGCAAAAAGAGAATTAGGTTGAAGAAATGGAAGTTTTAAAAGAGAACAGAGGCATGCAGGGGGGAGGGAGCAAGAAGAGACTGGAACCACTCAAATGATTTAGGAGGTCATAAAATTAATTTTTAATTTATTGTAATTATTTAAATATCTGGACTTTTTCTGACATCTAACATTTTTTTATTCTATTTTTCCTACTTTTTCAATGCTTTTCCCTCTTTCCTTGCTTAGATCAGTTCAGGTGCTTCTTTTTAATACTCCATTTTTCCATTACAACTGTTTTCTTTTAATGAGTCCCCTTGAAATTTTAGCATTTTTAATTTAGAGTCTAAATTTACACCTCTTAAGCTTATCCTCAACAATTCAAGGATTATAGAGTCTTTAATTCTGATTACTCTCTTCCTTACATGCTACTGCTGTACAGTTTGGGGGTTCTCTTTCTTAAACCCCAAACTTATAATTTTGTTATAATGAAAACTATGATATAAAGTACCAACAATAGTTTGACTTGGCTTACTAAATGTTTGCCATTTTACTTTATCATTACTATCATTTTCCTCTTTCCCTGATTATTCTCAGGGGAAGAACTGTTGGTGGCAAATTCTCTCCATTCTTGAAACTCAATTCTAGAAAGAAAGTTTTGCTGAATACGCAATTATAGGTGGACGACTGTTTTCCTTCATGCTTTGAAGATGATTCATCATCTAGTAGATTCCGTGGTTCTGAAAAAAGTCTACTAACAGTGTCCCTTTGAAGATATTCATCTCTCTCTCCATTTTGCTCTTTTTCAGGCCATCTCTTTGTATTTGTTTGCTGCCATATGAGTCCACTAATATGTATAAATATGGACTAATTTTGTATTATCATTTTAAGTTGCAGTTCGTAAATGTGTAGATCTTGTAGCAGTTCTGAAAAAAATTCAAGTTGCAATTTTTTTAAATAATTTCCTCTTCTCAAATCTTCCTGTATGCTCTTCTGAGACTCCAATTAGACATAAATTAGACTTTCTCATTTTGTTCTTCTTATCTCATTTTTGCCATCTCTTTTTCTCTCTGTTGTATTTTAGGATATTTCTTCAGATATTTTCCAATATACTGAATGTTTCTTCAGAGGCATCTAATCTGCTGTTTATTAAAGTCATTAAATTGTGTCATCATTCATGATGGATACTCATCATTTTAATCACATTCCTTATTTTTTAAAATAGTTCATACATAGCTCTTCTTCAATCTGTTTCTTCTAATACAATAGGCAATACAATATATAGTCCTTAAGAGTCTCAATCTCGGTTGTTTTGCTGATCCTCACTTACAGTGGCTTGTCACTTCATGTACCTGGTGATCTTTAATTCTGAGATCATTGTTAGGTCTTAATCAGTAGGAATACCACTGTTCTTCAGTTCTTGAGAGGATTTGCATCTCTTTTCCTTGCATGAGCACAAATGTACCAATTACACTAAAACCACTTCAGCTCCCCTCAGTGGTCATCACTTAATGTGAGAGTTTCAGACTCAGCTACCTTGCGATGCCACTGGCCCAAAATTCAATATCCCGATAGGAGTACTATTACTAGGACAACCTTATTCTTCCTCTCTATGCCACCCACTCCTTTCAAATACCAGCCCTAATAATTCACATTTAAATTTTATCTTGTGTTATATTATTTTGTTGCTTTATTTCCAGGGGGAAGGTTTCCTGGGAGATTTTGCAATTCCAGTAATACATCAAAAAGCTATTATAGCCAAATATCTAGTCCTTCTATAGGAAGCTACCTCTGACCAACTAATCTATCATAGGTTGCCAGGGATGGAAGGGTCAGGAGCCTTTTTTTCTTTGCATGGGCAGGCACCGGAATCGAACCCAGGTCTCTCGCATGGGAGGTGAGAACTCTGCCTGCTGAGCCACCGCGGCCCACCTGTCAGATGCCTATTTTGAAACCTATGTGGGAGGAGGTGTGTATCTGGAATAGACTCCTGGTAGTGAGATTGCAATGAAAGAAAACTGAAGACGAACATTGTCAGAGCAAATAAATGGTGGGATTTTTGCAAGCATGAGAAAAAAGAGATAAAGTTCTAAAAGTTTTATTTATCATGATTTCTGTCACAAAGAGTATGTGAAATGCCTATAATGCCAAAATACATGGATGGCCTTCTATATGATAATATATTAACTTTTCCTCTCTGCAAAGGGAGAAAGAGACTTCAGCTGTCTGAGAAGCATTGTTACACTTTTAACTGGTTAATTATAGCCCCTACCTGGTGCTATTGACTCAGAAGAGTAAAGATTTCAGTTTCAGAACCTGGCAATTAATAGGTGCTCAATGAAGATTTGTTGAATTGAACTAATTGTAGCAATTATACCCACCTGTTGCTAAAACCACCCAGTCGCCTTGATTGAAAACTGAGCATGTATAGAGCCAAATGGTAAAGGTAATCCAAGTTTATCCATCCGTTATCAGACAAAAACAAGGTGTAGAATTCTCAAGTTTATAAATACCAGTTATGCTTGCTGTCACACATATGCGTCTTGTATTTCTCAACCAGCAGACTGTGAAATATAAATGATGCCTGTGGTTTATAGCTACCAGCAATGAGCGAACTTTTTTTTCCCTCAGGAGTCACAAAAGTTCACCTATCCTGTATAGAAGGCATTTTTTTTTTATTAAATCTTCTTTTAGCCATGACTTTCTTGAATGAGCTCAGAGCCCAAGTTCTTTTAGTGGTTGATACTAACATCATTTTAAATAAACATTAGCACCTTCCTTAGGAAACAAAGACAGATAAACCAACATACTTCTATTTAATTTTGAAGTAACAATTTCTACTATAATTAGATGCCCTGTGTTGGAGATTCGCCCTTATCCCATTTTTGGAGGTAGAGCTCAGTACTTTTTCACAGCTGAATACATACCAGGGTACAGTAGAATGTGCAAACAATTCCTGTTGCAAACACAGAGCCCCAGAGATCAAACCCAGTCACTATGAAAGGAGAAAAAAAAATATTAAAAGATATTTCTCTAAGAAGAAAAAGAAAAGGACTTATGGGGCAAAAGTCATAATTTTTTCGCCAGTGTTCTTTTAGTGGTAAAGGGAAATCAATTTAGAGTTGTCTCTCATGGGATTTTCTCACCTCTGATAAAGATTATTTCATTATGTTATTATGCCCCAGAGTCCATAAATTTCATATAATGTTGAAAGTCAGTTTTGTCCTCCTAAGAGTCTGTAGCTTCAGGTTCTTGTCTAATTATTTTTATCTTAGTGACATTAGTTCCAGTACTTTGAAACCACCTAAACATCAGCCATGAATTAATATTTCTCAAACTAAACACATAGCAAACAGTTACACTGGATTTCAGGGGCTTTCAATATTACGGGTATCGCTATGAAATTTATTTTTACTTTTTCTTTTCCTTTTTGTTTCTAGGATTTTATTCTTTTGAAAATTTCAACAATAAATCTTAAAATAATTACTACAAGCACATTTAAACCTTGAATTCAGATCACCTACTTCATGTACTCATTGAGAAAGGACCACATATCCTAGATAATCTTACTTTGCTATTGTGCATGTGTAATACCAAAACTGCCAGGATCTCAGAGACTAAAATCCAAAAACAAGCAAAAAATCAAACTGGGTGTTTAGAAACATGTTGGGGAGAAAAATTCAGTAGCTCATTGTTTGCATTATTGTCAACGTCCAACAAAATTTTACAACTTCATGTAGTGACTACCTTAGTAAGTCACAATGCTTAACCACGGAAATGCCTTCCCTCGAGTGCATTATATGGACAAGATGAGAAGTCAGGTGTGAGGGCGGTGGGATGGGCCTCACCTTGGTTGAGTGCCAGAGCCGGTGCATACACCACCACGCCTGTATAGAGAATCTGGTGGAGAAGCAGGAACCGGAGAGCAGTGAGAAGAGAGACTATGGAAAGAAAAGCTGCGTAGAAAGCATTTTATTGACCTTAAAGATGCATTTCCTTCAAGTTGTCTGACAACCATTATGTTCCCGTCCACTCCAATTTTAAGTCCTTGGTCACTGTAACTGATTTCTAGAGGGTAATCTAAGCATTAGATGGGGGAAGAGGGCTAGATATTTAAGGTGGCTGCCAGCATTGAGACTCTGTGACTAGATTTGGTATATTTCTAAAGGGTCTAAAAATAGGTTCAAAGATGTTTTTTATTCAGCCTCCATGGACCCACTTCTCCCACACGTGCATCACAATAGGTCCTCTGTTAACTTCATGAGATGCTTTATTGAGGAACATAGGCACATTTTAGCTATTTACTGAAATAAGGATTTTATAGTGGAAATAGAATCTGTGAAGAAAGAATATTGTGCTTCTAATCACATGGCAGATCTCCACAAAGAGTGTACCTTCTGACTCTCAGAATTACACCACCTACGGTGATGAAAATGAATTCAGTTCCCATTTTGCTTTAAATGGAATCCCAACAACTAAAGATTCATCTGAGGATTTTAAAAAGCAAATAACCATTGGCAGGTCAAGGAACATTGTCTTCTTCCTACTTTTTCACCTAAATCCTTCACACAGTGAGTGGGGATTTTGAGTAAAAAGAGGGAATAAGGTTATTTTCTAGCAGAAACCACTTGGTGAGTAGCAGGAAATGTACTAATGGTATGCCATGGGAAGCCTGGGGCAACCTGCAGGCTCCTGGGAACCTGGGACATGGAAGAGGAATCCTTCCAAGGTTTGGAGTATTGGTTTGGGAATATTTCAGCAAAATGGGTATTTTGGATTCACTTCCGTTAACTAGTAAAAATAATTATGAGACATCGGTTACAAATCTTTTACATGTTCAAACAACCCATATAGGTCAAAAAAGAATTTGAAATAAATTTTAGAAAAATGTTTACTTTTCTTTGTGGTTTATGATATATTATTATTTGTTTGCAAAGATCCAAAGCTATGAGGTCTGTGCAATGTAGACACTTCTCAGTGTAATGTCAATTTGCATATCTTGGAAGCACTATCCTTGGAAGAAAGCAGTTTCTTTAAATTGAATCAGTGGTAATATTGCCCTCCCCCCACAAATGAACAAACCTGTATCCTGTAAACCAACCCTTTCCAAATTGCAGCCACACTTACCGTCTGTACAATGTAGATGGCTGTTGCTGCATAGCGGACTGGTTTGTTAAATCGTAGTTGTAAGTACTAGAAAGAACAGAAAGACATGCAAAGAGTCAGAGTTTTAGAGCGGATAGGGTTTTCTTTTTCTTGGTAATCTTCTCAGTTTAGTGCTTAGGGCTTATAAGGTGATTTTAAACTATCTAACATTGGAAGCAGTAGAATAAAAAAATCACGGATTGTACCAAGTCAAAAGTGTATTAAAACTCCCCAATTCTTGTTTAATCTTTTCATAATGGTCTGAGAAGATGAGTTTGTACGTGAATGAAAATCCTGGTCTTCAGATTTGCTGCCCATGGGTCTTTTCATTGGGCACACTAAAACTATTGTTTATTTCGTATCCCCGCTGCCATGATTTTAGCTCAAGCCTTCGTTCCCTCTCCTGGATTGCTTCCATCTCCATGGAAACCACTTAATCAAAATGTTTCACCCACAATTGGGTCTGTCACATGTCCACGGAAACACCTTAATCAAAAAGATCCCACCAGGCGATATTGAATCAAGAGTAAAACATATGGCTCTTCAGGAGTACACAACATTTTCAAACCAGCACACTTTCTATTATTAGGATATTTGTGATTGTATTTAGGGCCTACCTGTATATCCCATACCACATCTGCAAAGATCTTTTAATTTCCATATATGGGAACATAAGTAGACTCCAGGGATTAGAGTATGGATCCATTTTATTTAGTTAGTTAGTTTATATGCATTGGGGGAAGGGACTTCTTCAGCCTTCCACACTTACCTTCACTGAAACATGTAATCAGTGTTTGATCTTTATTCATTTTTATCTTACTCATTCATGAATTCATTCATTCAACTACCTGCCTTCTTTATTGCCTTCTGACATACAATGAGGAATAAAGCTAACATAGACCATCCCTTAGAGAATCTTACAGACTTGAGAAAGCCAGCACTAATAAATATTAATACTAATAAAAATAAAATTTCAGTAGCATCTTGAGGAAGCAGAATTGAGGCAACTACAATTTGGAACCTGGGTCAATCCTCCTGTGCAACCTGGATGGAGGTAGGAAGAGTTAAAAAAAAAAAAACAGACTAGAGGACTTTCAGGGAAGATGGCAGAGTAGGGAATTGTAGGGCTCCCTCTTCCTCTAAGAACAGCTAATGCACAGGCAGAAACTGTCTGAAACAACTTCTGGGTTTCTGAAGGTCAGGGAAGCACTGTGCAGTGCCCAGGGAAGAGAAGAATGAAGAGATAGAGAAACAGTGGTGAAAAATGTGTAATTCACTCAGCTGAGGCTGCTGTTACACATCCCTCACTTTCAAAGCAAGCAGCCTTAGGTCTCATCCTTGTCTGGCTGCTGCAGACAGAGACAGACTTGCAAGCTTACTTTACCAAGAATGGGGAGCGGGGAGGGGAAAGGACACAGCTGAGTGCAGAAGATGGTTTTCGTCCTATAATTTAGATGGCCATTTCCTACTATTTTAGCCCACCAACCCAAGACAGGGGCTGAAGTGTCATTGTTTTGACCCTGCCTCTGATAGAGGCAGAGCTGGCAGACATTGAAAAACATATAGCCTTCTTAGAGATATAGAGAACAATTTACTGAAGAGCACCATCTGCTGGGCAGGTCAGGAAAGTGCAGCCTCAGGGAACTGACAAAAAGGCTTTCAGGAATCTTTCCTGACCTTCTCCCTAGTGTCCTGTGGAACTGATCTTAACCCCCTTCATGGGTCCTTGGCTCTATTTTGACTGGCAAATACTGATGAACCAAAGTGTCAAAGAAGTGTCATAACACAAAGCTAATCAACACCAAAAACCCTAGACAAAAGAGAGAAACTAATCTTCAGAGTAAATTCATTAAGATAAGAAGCTAGACATCAGCAAAAATTACAAGCCGTACTAAGAAACAGGAGGATATGGCCTAGTCAAATGAACAAATTAGAAAGTCAAGTATACAGAATTTGGAACAACTAATCAAAGATGTTAAAACAAGTTTTCTTCATCAAGAAGATGAAGGAAAATATGGCTAAAGAGATAAGGGTTATTAAGAAGACACTGAGAGAGCATAAAGAAGAATTTGAAAGTGTGAAAAGAAGCATAACAGAACTTATGGTAACAAAAGCCAAAGTAGAAAGGATTAAAAATACTCTAGAGGCATACAATAGAATTGAACAATTGATGAACTGTAAGATAGGATATTTGAAATCTCACAGATAAACAGATAGAGAGAAAAATAGAAAAAATGGACCAGGGTCTCAGGAAATTGAGTGACAGCATGAAGTATGCAAACATACTTGTCATGAGTGTCACAGAAGGAGAAGAGAAGGAAAAAGAGGCAGAAAGAATATTTGAGGAAATAATGGCCAAAAATTTCCCAACTCTTCAGAAAGACATAAATATACATGTCCAAGAAGCACAAAGAACTCTAAATACAAAAAAAAGAAAAAAAATCCTAATAGACCTACTCCAAGACATATACTAATCAGAATGTCAAATGCTGTAGATAAAGGAAGATCCTGAAAGCAGTAAGAGAAAAGTAATTTGTCACATAAAAGGAAACAGTAATAAGATTAAGTGTCAATTTTTCATCAGAAATTATGGAGGCAAGAAGGCAGTGGTATGGTATAGTTAAGGTACTCAAAGAGAAAACTGCCAGATAATAATTATTATCTGGCAAAACCGTTTTCCAGAAATGAGAGGAAGTTTTAAATATCTGCAGATACATAGAAGTAGAGAGATTTTGTTGACAAGAGACCAGCCCTACCAGAAATACTGAAGGGAGGTCTTCAGGCTGAAAGGAAAAGACAGAAGAGAGGCTTAGAGGAGAATGTACTAAGGGTAACTGAAAAAGTAAAAAGACAAAAATAAGATGTGATATATAAAAACTAAAGGATAAAATGGTTGAGGTAAGTACTGCCTTTACAGTAATAGTTTTGAATATTAATAGAGTAAACCCCCCAATAATTGTGGATTGGCAGAATGGATAAAAAAAAGTACATCCATCTAAATGTTGTCAACAAGGGACTCAAGGACACAAATAGGATGAAAGTGAAATGTTGGAAAAAGATATTCTATGCAAATAATAACCAAAAAAAGAGCTGGAGTAGTTCTACTAATATTAGGCAAAATAGACTTTAAATGCAAAACTGTTAGAAGAGATAAAAAAGGACACCATATATTTACTAAAAAGGGCAATCTGTTAAGCAGAGCTAACAATCATAAATATTTATGCATTTAACCACAGTACCCCAAAATACATGAGGCAAAACTGGCAAAACCAAAGGGAGAAATCCACATGTCTACCATAATAAATGGAGACTTCAATAGTCCATTCTCATCAATAGATAGAACATCTAGACAGATGACCTAATTGTACATCTGGAGGAACTAGAAAAAAAAAGAGTAATCTAATTCCAAAGCAAACAGGAGGGAAAAAAAAGTAAGGATCAGAGCAGAAATAAATAAAATAGAGAATTAAAAAAAAAACAATAGAAAGAATGAGTAAAGTCAAAAGTTGGTTCTTTAAGAAGGTCAATAAAATTGACAAACCCTTAGCTAAACTGACAGAGAACAAAAGAAAGAAGACTCAAATAAATAAGATCAGAAATGAGAAGGTACAGCATTACTACTGACTCCAAGGAAATAAAAAGGATCATAAGAGGATACTATGGACAAATTTATACCAACAAGTTAGACAACTTAAATGAAATGGACAAATTCCTAGAAACACATGAACAACTTACACTAACTTTAGAAGAAATAGAAGCCCTCAGCAGACCAATTACTAGTAAAGAAATTGAATTAGTCATCAAAAACCTCCGAATAAAGAAAATCCCAGGACCAAATGGCTTCACAGGCATCTTCTTCCAGTCGTTCCAAGAAGAATTAATACAAATGCTGCTCAAACTTTTCTTAGATATTGAATAGGATGGAATACTACCTAAATCATTCTATGAAGCCAGCATCTTCCTAATACCAAAGTCAGAGAAAGATACTACATGAAAAGAAAATTACAGACCAATTAATCAAATTAATATAGATGCAAAAATCCTTAACAAAATATTTGCAAATAGAATCCAATAGCACATTAAAAGAATAATTACAACAATTTTGACAGATGGAATCAAATTGAGAGTCAAGAAATAGCCCCTAACATCTATGGCCAAATGATTTTTGACAAGGCTGCTAAGTCCACTCAATTGGAACAAAATAGTCTCCAACAAATGTTTCTGTAGAGAACTGGACATTCATATCCAAAGGATGAAAGGGGACCCATCTCACACCTTATACAAAAAATAACTCGAAATGAATCAAAGATCAAAATGTAAGAGCCAGGACCATAAAACTCCTAGAAGAAAATGCAGGGAAGCATCTTCAAGACTTGTGACAGGCAATGGTTTCTTAAACTTTACACCCAAAGCACAGGCAAAAAATGAATGCCACTATTGCAACGTGTTAATAGAAGAGTGGTACATGGGGAAAATATACCTGAAGCGAACTATGGACTAAAGTTAATATTAATGTTTTAATATTCTTTCATCAATTGCAACAAAGTTACCACACCAATACTAAGTGTCAACAATATAAGGCGTAGTTTTTTTTTCTTTATGGAGCAATGAAAATGTGATAAAATTGATTGTGGTGATGGATGCACAACTCTGAATACGCTGAGAGCCACTGATTGTACACTTTGGATGGATCGTATCAGTGTGACTATTCTCAATAAAACTGCTTAAAAACAAAACAAAACAAAAAAATTAATTTTTTTAATGTGAAAAACTGCAGCTGTGATGTGCACTGAGAAAAAAAGCTATGGGAACTTACTAAATAACAGAATTTGATTTACTGTCTGAGATCAGGACAGGTTTCCTGAGTAAGCATTCTAGAAGACACAAGAATGCATATTCCAGTGCATAATAAATATCCATCAAATTAAAAAAATTAATTTTACCTTTCAAAAAAGTAGCAAAATGACTTAGTTCAACTTCTGTAGCCTTTCTGAGACTGGTAGATATTTCTTGTCTAAACTTCAGAAAAGTTCAATTATTTTTATAAAACCAGGGATTAAGGGCTGATGTGGCCTTTTCCTTAAAAATTTAGAAAAGTATTAATGTGGCTTAAGATAGATCCTTTTTGAAACCTTCCAAGGAACTTTTCTCACAGAATTGTGACTCAATTTCATGCGGACCAACATTTACCCTCTCACCCTCCCAACTCTTCTCCCAGACTGCTAGGTAAAGGATCACTTTACTTTCAAACCCTCTTTCTCTTAATGATACATTCAGTAGACTGTGAGCCAGATTACAGTCCAGTGAGTATGTGAGTTAGGGCACCAGATATTCTTACAGAAGTAGAGGAGTCAATGAGGATTCAAAAGTCTTAAATATCATAGGATAGAGACAGTACGCAACTTTTATGGTGAGGACAACTGGATAACCTCAAGCACAGAGCCTGTACTGTACTGAGACCTTGATGATTGCAGTATTCACTGTTGGGGCCATGCCAATAGCTTATCAGCACTCACTGTTCTAGTACATGTATCCGGCATCATAATGCACCCATGATTGTCTGCTTTAGAGCTTCATGGGGTGTCATCACTGGCCTTTGGCCAATGACTAAAAGGAGTTGAACAAAAATAACTCCATCTTCCTTTCTTTTGGTAGAACAAGTCTGAAATATGTTCAATATTGTCTCCCAGGGTTATGGAACTCCAGTTGCTAACAGTGGAAACTTGCCCCAAAATGTACCTTTTTGTTGGCTTCCTTTCCTGCCATATCTTACTTTGCACTTGCCTACCAGTTATACACTGGAATCACATCCTCCCAAAATGACATGCATTCAAATCCTTGTATCAGGTTCTGCTTCTGGGGAATCCCAAAGAAAAACAGCAATATTTTTAGAAAATATGATGCAACTAGAAGCTTGGAAAAAATTCTTGTGCAATTCCTCTTGCTGTTAGGATCCCTTTTGCCATTATGTAAAGAATCTAAGATAGCCTAGAAAAGAATGAGATCACGTGGAGCATAGACAGTTTTTCGCACATGAGACCCTCTAGACTGATGAACCACTAGCCAACGCACCAGCTGATGGCAGTCACATGATGATCCCAAATGAGACCAGCAGAAGGACCGATCAGATCAGCCTACGCCAAATTGCTGATCCACAAAATTGTGACCAAACGACATTGTTGTTTCAAGAAATGTATTTTAGGGTGGTATGTTATGCAGCAATAGATAACTGATAAAATAATTGGCAACAGAAATGCTATTAACAAAGTCCAGAAATATGTGACCAGGTAGATATGAAATCAGGGAAACTTGTGCTGAAACATGGAATAGCAGTCATGAGACTTCTACAGGAATCTGGAAAAAGTGAATGGGTTTTACTTCTCAGTTTAGTTCTACTAAATCCATTTAATTCAGTCAAACTAGAGAAATGGTGTGGAGAACAAGTTTGTGAAAAAAAGAACTTGACCCAAAGTAAGACTGAATTCTTTTGAGCCTTGCCGCTATCTCGCTTTGTGATCTTAACTTTTGGTTTCTCATCTGTGAAACAATAAGAGACTGTTCCCACTGTATAGTTCTAGATCTGAAAAACAATGTATTCTAATGGTCTCCTGTGATGAATATAAGATATTTACGCCAGACAAAAGTAAAAATAGAAGTTCAACAGAAAAACTGCATGTTTCACACCTATTTTTCTTAAATACCAGAGAAAACATTTACCATCATTTTGTTGGATTTTTTTCAAAATCTCAAGCTTGCACCAGCCACATTCCTTTTTCTGTTTCAGGAAATAATTTCAATCCCATACTCCATATCAATTCAAGCCAAAATAGCAGGGATCCATCCTTTACTTCTCTCTTTCTCTCACACCCTATATTCAATTCATAAATGAATCTTGGTGCTTACCCCCAACTTTCAAAATATATCCAAGATCTGACCACTTTGCATTATTTCCGCTGTCCCACTCTAATGCCATTATCTCTTGCCCAGATTACTGCAATAGCTTCCTAACCAGCCACCATGCTTCAGTAGTCGAGCCCCTACATTCATTCTCAACGTGCAACTAGAATGATATTCTTACATCATGTCACTCCTCTGCCCATACCCTGGAATGACCCAGCATGACCAAAGTAAAACCCAATTCTTTCAGTGACCTAAAAGCATTGGTTCTCAGCCCTATAGGACCTATATCTCCATTTTACAACAGTTTTTTGTAACAACCTTTACTATGCTGAAATAATAATCTATGGCATTATTTTAGATTTATATTCCAATTTCAAATACATAGAATGACTATAATACCATAGCTATAATTTAAAGAAGAACTAAAAGGAAAGCAATTTACCAAAAAATATATATAATCTATAAATTCTCAGGAACCACTCTGCAAGAAGACATAGTGAATCAGTAACTTGTGCATTATTATCCCAAAAAGTTTGGAGTAAAAAGCAAAAGTTCATAAGCCATTTAGTCCAAGAATTCCAAGAAAACTGAGAAAGCTGAAGTACTGGTAAACATCAAACTATAAACTAGCATTAAGATTTTATGAATAATGACTTCAGAAAGAAAGACATACCTAATTGAAATGGAGATAATATGAGACTAACTATAAACTGCCCAAGAGGAGATCATGAGAAGATATGATATTGCAAACAAGCTCAGCTTAATTTATAACTTGAGTGTGAGAACAATGCCCTATGTTTTGACATGGGACAGAGTAATGAGAAAGTAACACAGAGGGCATAAGTTCAATCTTGAAATTCCACTGCATATCAAGGCATCTCAGCTGGATACTGTGGCATAATATCCAACCCAAAACTCATTACATATTTCTTATTTCTCAGAATTCTGAGGATTATCTGAGTTTCCCTCTTTGGTTTCATCTGAGCTCTTATGTACCTACACTCAACTGGAAGATCGGCTGGTGGGAAGGTCCAAGGTGGCCTTACTCTTATGTCAGGCAATTGGTAATGGCTGCTGGCTAGAGTGACTCAGTTCTTCTCTTCCATGTGTCTCATGATCCAGTATGCTAAACCAGCTTCCCTACATAGCAGTATCAGAGCAGCATTCCAAGAGGGAAAAGGCAGAAACTACCAAACATCCTGAGGCCTTAGCTCCAAAAATCACACAATATCACTCCCGCCACTGAAATATCACATTCTACTGCGCAAAGCAGGTCATAAGGTCAGCCCAGATTTGTGGAATGGGGAAAACACTCCCCCTCTTCATAGGAGTTGCTCAAAAGAATTTGTTGCTACATTTAAACTACTAGCATCCATTGAGTTCATAGAACCTAAAGAAGAAGTGGGCATTTCTTTAGATTGATAATAGAGAATAGAGGGAACACCAGGAAACAGAAATTCAAGATGCTGTGGAGAGATGGAATTGTATAAGTTTGGAGGGAGTAACCAAAACAGCAAGAACAACAACAATAATAATACAAAATTCTTACACCATTTGCCTTTTTCCAAGGCTTTTTGCATATAATACCGATTTACTCCTCACAGAAGCCCTTTGAGATAAATGCTTCTTTTATCTCCATTTTACACAGGAGAAGCTGGTACAGAGAAGTTAAGCAGTTTTCCCAAAGCCATGCAGCTAGCAGTTCTCAGATCTGGATTTCAAAGTCAGGCAGATAGATCAGTCTAGATCCATGCTTTTAACCCCTAAGCCTTCCTGCCAATTTGGATAAACAAGAGGCAAGTTCAAGATAATCTCAAGATGCACTTTTCTACAAACTAAATATCTTATTAAAATGGTCCTAAAACTTTTAAAATATATAAAGGGAAAAAGTAGTAAATATTTTAAAAATAGCTCTTTGTAAATTACATTCAATGAACTTCCTGCATTTTCTATGCCTATACTAATTTAATAACTAAAAAGCAGTCTCAAAAAAAAAAAATGAAAGCAGTCTCAAATTTTCTCAGCTACACACTTTCAGTTGGCTTTACTGCTTTTATTGTAACACCACTTTACCCAACCTATCACAGCTAAGCATGTATTGAATAGCATATGCGATTTAGACACATTGGTCAAAATAAGTAAATTGTTTGGTATAAAAACAGTATACTTGCTTTATTTTAATTTCTGGAAAAAATTTACTTATTTTATGTATGTATAACTTCTTATTTTAAAACATTAATATTATTACATTCTGAAGTACTACTAATTTATATCTGTAGTAGGTTTTGAGCAGGAAGACATTAAAAAATCATGCAACATATGATCTTTTAATAATCATTAACTGTTCATATGTGTATTATGCATGCAAGTTATCTGGTATCCCTGGCCCCTGCAGTGTCATCTGATCATCATGAAAATTAAAATGTCCCACAACTATCCCAAAAGCTTCCTCTGTGTAGTTCCCATCTAGCTAGAAAGGTTGTTATAAGAGCCAAATGAGGTAATATATGTAATACTTAGAGCAGTGCTTATCACACAGTAAAATACACTGTGAAAATTTGTATTATTGTTGTCTTACATACTGTAGTTTTTTTGTTTGTTTGTTTCTGTCTCTCTTTCAATCACTTAGGTGATTATTTTTTTAAAAGCTCTGTTTTTATTAAATAATTCATACATACAAAACTTAAACAATATTTTTGGGAGTCAAACCTTTATAGTTAAATGGAAAAAACCTAAGACATATATTTTCAAAAGCACAGTGATGAGGAATGGGAATATTTATGTGTTTTAGGGTAAGCATAAACTCAGTTATTTGCTTGTGATATTAAATCCCAAGGGATTTCATTAATAGCTGTTACATGAGTCAATGCCTATTAGTTTCTTTTGGTGGAGAAAGGGGATTTATATTGGCTATTTGGGATCTGATCTTCTATGGAATCATATGTTTTTAAGATATTCTACAAGTTTTGATTTGCCTAAATGACTTATGAAGCCTAGAGTAAGCCTTTATACTTGTTTAGTTTATAGAATTAAAAAAGAAATAAATGAGAGTCTCCTGCTGGATCTTAGCAGGGGTTTTGTTGCATAAGGAAAATTAACATCATTTTCCTAGAAACTAGTTTATTATTACATTTAAATACTGAACCTGCAAGTTTAGTTTTGGAGTTGATGCTTTTATTGAGAATTATTGCAAAGTCAAAATATCACTGCTGTATTTTCCTCCCATGAAAATAATTTTCATATCTGTATTACTTAACTATTCCTTCCCATTAAAAATTTCATGATTTTTCAAAAATATTACCATTTTCCCATTAAGAATTGGAGCTTAGTCACAATTTGTATTAAAGTGATTAGCTCTACTGTCTGATGGAAATGCCACTAAATAAGGATACAGACCAATAGGTTCCCAGGAGCTTTTGTCCACTATATAATCATGCTTAAGACACATATCTGTATTTCAGCTTTCTTAACTGGAAAATTACCAAGCTCAGGGTACACATTCCTCTTGCCTTTCATAACAGTGATGTTAATAATAATAATAACAACAACAATAGTTCTCTTTTCTTGAGAATGTCCCACAAGCTAAGCAATGCATTAGGCATTTATATACAGATTCTCATCTAGTCATTGAAGCAGCCCTGTGGAATTGGTATCATTACTTCCATTCAACACATGGGGAAACAGGTGTGTTTATATCCAATGCTTAAGCTTTTTCCAGGAGCATTTTAATGGCTTTTCCATGATGCATAATTGCCCTGAAAATCGGTGAGCATTCTTCAACCACCAAATGTTACTATGTGTATGATGCTCATTATTAGACGTTTAAAAAAGAATTTAGAAAGTGGTCAAGTGGAAAGAAAATAGCGTCTCCCTTTTCTATAAAGAAGGAAGTGGTTCGCTTACCTCATACGTGCTGGTGATGCCAGATCTGTAGAACACAGGCAGAAAGAGTTCTGATGTGAAGATGACAACAAATGCATACGCAATGAAGAAGACCAGGAAGGATGCCCCAAAGCGGTAGACCTCGGAAGGGGCTCCCAGGACAGTGACAGCTGACATGAAGCTGGCCGTCAGAGACAAGGCTACAGGGCCAAAGCTCATTTGCCTTCCCCCCACCAGGAACTCCCTAGAAGTCACCTTTTTCCGCTCCTTAATGGCAAAAAACACCCCAATTCCAGAGGAGATGACAAAGAGGGCTGCAAATACAACATAATCCCAAACTGCAAAGCTCTTCACCTTTGGGCCATCCATGTTGGGAGGTATGGCACCAGATTTGGTTCAAATCGGTCTCAGGGAGAAAATGTTTCCAAAAGCAAATCTCAGTACAGCAAATGTTTCACCAAGAGAAAAGATTAAATCCCCAAAGAAAATAATGGCCAGAAGCACTTGAATTGATCCTCAGACACCAGGTTGAGTTCAGTGATGATCTCAAAAGTTGACTGCAAAAGATAACCTAGTCATGGTGTTGGAACTAACAGGTAAGAACTTGAAATCTGACACTGACCAAGAGCTGTCTGTCCCTCTACTGAAGGACATGCCAAGGAGAAGGAATTCAGATGTATTCTGAAACTAATAGCTGCTGGGGGTGGAACAGTCTTTGCAGATACCATGTTCTTTTATCAACAAGATTTTTTTTAACTTAAGGTTAAACATTACTGGGAAACATGGAAGTGATGTAAGTTGACCAGCTCAGCATTTTTAATTAGTGAATCTGTAGAAAACACACAGTTCTACCCTCCATGCCGGAGACCCAGGTTTGATTCCCAGTGCTGCCCATGCCAAAAGAAAAGAAAAAGAAAATCTGTAAAAAACAAACACAGCCTTCAGCAGTGTCTTTCTACTGAGGAAGGGAAGGTGGAGGATGTGTACCTGCAATGTCCTGAGGCAGTGGGTGTGGAGGGAAAAGAGCAAAGAACTAGGAGGCAGGTGACCTTTCGTCAAGGCTTGGTTCAACTATGAGTGAGCTATGATATCTTTGACAATCACTTAGCCTTTCTGAGCTTCATCTGGACACTGGGATCATAAGAACTTACAGTATAATTATGAGTCTTGAAGGGGCTCAGCCTTTCTCTTCCTCTTTTTCCTGATCTGTAAAGTGAAAGGCAATTATATCTACCTGGTGGGTGTCATTTTGGGCATACAGTGGAACACTCTTGAGCATGGCAATTGATTCTCACTTGGCTCTAGACCTCAGAAAATTGATTTATCAAAAAATAATAAATCATTTTAGCCCTCAGCTTTATCTTATCCTTCCCTCCCTCATTTTGGGCAGTTTACTACATTTGCACCCAGAGTTCAACTAAATTTCAGGTCAAATGAGAGAAGATGAATGGAAGGAAGGTGTCCACCTAGCAAGCCTTTGGGGGACAATCTGTCAATTTTGTTCAGGCTTTTCCTTTCTCTTCAATTTTCTTTCCCATTCCACCTTTGCACACCCTGTCTACCCCACAAGATCACTTAAGTCTTCTCTGCTCTCTCCTGGCATACCTACCCTCCTGAATTCCTGAAGGAAGCATCCTCTCTCAATACTCACTTCATAATTTGCAATTATCCCCATCCATTTTTTTTTTAACATGGGCAGGCACCGGGAATCGAACCCGGGTCCTCTGGCATCGCCAGCAAGCATTCCAGCCTGCTGAGCTACCGTGGCCTGCCCCCCATCCATTTTAAGGAATGTGTGTGTGCGTGCATGTGCCCTGTAGGCTATGGGAGTGTGTCTTGTGTTGCAGGGGAGGGAAGGGTTTTCTAATCCAAATGGCAAGTTGTAGTAGCCATTGAGAAAATTTAGTATATCACACACAAAAAAAGAGAAGAAAACAAAAATTATCCATAATGTCAAAACCAGAAACATTTCCTGTCAGAGTAATTTTTTGTTTTAACATCTGGATAACTGAATAAATTTTTGCTTGTTTGTTTAGGCCGGATACTGTTTCATTCCCTTCACGAATTTGAATTAAGATAATTCAAAATCAGAGATAATTTGAAGAATCTCTGATGACTGAAATGTTTTCTGTTATAAATAAATACACAAAAGCTCTGTCCGGAGCTGTGTCCTGTTGTTTAAGCTCTTCCTCTAAGTTTGTAGAGTTGATATGATCAGTGCTAATGAAAACTAGGTCTTTGATACTTTTACCTTAACCTAAACTTTTAATTATTGTTATCAGGAAGTGTTCAAATTGAATAACAGGTTTGTTTGGTTTTTTTTTTTTTTTAGTGATCTCAGCAGAAAATCAGAACTCTGCTTGGCTTTCAGACACATGACATTTTACTCTAACACCACTATGTGTTAATATTCAATCCAAAAGTCATGAAAAGAGCTGGTAGAAGTTAGGTGACTTTTGGTACAAAACATTCTCCTTATATCAAAGAGGTCCCAAGGTTAAATACCAGAAGTATGTAGCTGAATACTGAAGGTTAAACTTCATCTAGAAACAGTATTACCTGCATTATGACTTCCATTAGTCTAGGATTTCAAGGTAATGGTTAATGTCTGAGATATGAAGGGAGTTTCATGGCTATCACAGTGGAATACCCCTTGGTTTCAACATTCTGCTGATTAGAAGGTGTAGAATATTTGAAGAGGAAAAGAAGAATCAATATATTAAATGAGTAGATCAATTCACAGCACATTCCTATTTAAGAAATGTTAACATAGACATGGAAAATTGGCCTGCTAAGACTGAGGAAGCCCAGCATCTCCTCCACCCTTTTGTAGGTACCCCAATGTCACCTGAATACTTTATCCCCTCAGTTAAAGCCCTTTACTCCTGTCAGAATATAAACAACATCATCCACCACACACGCGTGCACACACACACACACACACACACACACCAAACAAGGACTTTTGCCTCTCCCTCCAGATATCCAATTATTCACCAGCCTAGTAAGCTAGATTTATAATTATCGTTAATAAGCTCTGTAGTATAAAACAGACCCTTAACCCTTAAGAATAGAGCAACTCTTAATAGGTAAGGGGAAGAGAGTTTGAGGACATTAAATGCTATCAATGGGAACAGAGGGAAACAATATGCACAGTTTGTCTTTTTCTTTAAGGACATGCTCAGGTACCTCCCTGACCTATGGCCCCCTAAAATATTTTCTTAAAGTGGCATGTCTCTAAATCTTCATCATATTTATCTACTCCCTTCTGTAGCAGATGGGGTATCCAAAGAAAAGATGACATTGTTGCAGTGTTGTTAGTAGACGCTATGCGCCATGTTTATTTTGTCTGGGATGATAGAGAGGAAAATATTCATGCACAAGCTTCTGCCATTTTGAGAGTACATCGTCATTGGATTATGCCCTTCCCCCATCTGCTCTAAAAGCCAATGGGAATATTAGGGTAGAAGGATGAAATGGCTGTTATTTTGGTTTGTTTTTATTTTAAACAGAATTCACAAGACTGGAACTGTGCTTCGGAGCCATTAACCCACCACTACTGTTTCTGTGTTGCCTTTTTTGAATCCAATGAATGCCACCATGGTTGGCTCCAAGAACCTCCATGCTACATGGAAACTGCCTTAAAGGGGCATGAAAACAATCCTGGCCTTGGAGTTTTTACCTCAATTAGCATGTATGTCACACAAATCCCTAGGAGGCAAATCGATGATACCAAACTGTAGTTAAATAGAAAATATCACTTTGTTTTCCCAAAACTGCCATGCAACCACAGTCCATTCTGCCTTCCAAAGAGAATAATTCCTCTCTTGAAGAAGATAATTCTATATAAAGCTTATTTCTACTTACAAAAACTGACAGGGATGGAACCTTGACCAAGAATTTTATCACGGAAAGTAAAAGACTGCAAATTCAGAACGTCTATTTCTGCTTTGTTACAAAAGACATAACCCACAATAGGAGCCTCTTGACTGGCTCATATTTCCCTACTGAATACACAAATATTAGGTCTGAGGAGAAAGTGGGGAAATAGCAGAGTTCTCATGAAATAAACAAGCTTTTTTATTTTCTTTTGCTGTGGGAGTGGTATAGAAACCTGACATAGAAGTCAAGACAAGGATTCAGAAGAATCTGAGATTCTGACATTCCTCAGAACCAGTGAAAACTTCCCAGTATAAGACATATCTAAAGGAATTTAACAATGGGAATGATTAATATTATTTGTTAAATTCTTTATTGCATTGTGCTCGATATAAGTCTTCTTTTAGCCCCAACCTTTACAAAAAACCTGCTACGTCACTGGCAGTGTATTGATATTTTATCATGAAATTAAAGGGAAAGAATATTGTGTTCCACTGTGGGGTCAAAATGGGGGAGGGTGGTGGAAAACTGTTGGAGGAGGTAAAACATACAGGGACGAATGAGACACTGTTTAAGCCAAAACAGGAGGAAGATCCCCTGAGAATCTTTATGATTTTTGAGGTTGAATAGGAGAAGACCATTTGATATCTTATTTCTTGCGGATTGAATCATGTACCCCAACAAAAGACATAATCGTAATTCAAATTCTTGTGGATGTGAATCCATTGTAAATAGGAGCTTTTAAAGATATTATTATTAGATAAGCTGTGGCTAGGTCCAATCAGGGTGGGTCTTAGTCTGTATTACTGAAGGCTTTACAAAGAGAAGAAATTCAGGGACAGTCAGTAGAAACGAGAAAGGAGAAAAAGCCAGAAGTCAGTAGAAATGAGAGAGAGAATCCAGAGAAGAGATTGTCATCTGATAGAAGACTGCCACCACCGGAATGCTGCCAACTTCCAGCAAAAGGATGACCTTGATTGCAACTTGATTTTGGACTTCTTGTCTTCAAAATTGTGAGACAGTAAGTGTTTGTTGCTTAGGCCAACCCATTGTATGCTACTTGTCATAGCAGCGCTGGCAAACGTGAACATTAATTCTATCAAAGTCAGGAAATTGAGGCTCTTTGACTTCCTTCCTTAGGCTGAAGGATGGGGGGCACCCAGTAGTTGACATTTGAATTTCATCCATATGTATGTATCAGAAAAAAATGCTCGTTCCCCAAGTCCGGAAGTCCTGGTGTGATAAAGTGAAAAATATCCTTTTCCTGCAACAAAGGACCAAGTCTCTCTTCTCTTCCCTCTGTCTAAGCCATCTGTGCTTTTGGACACTTTACTAAATGTCTGTGATTCTTGACCTAGCACATTTGGAAAAATGATATAGATGATGCTAGTAATTATATAATTAGACTAATGTAAGTAATTAAATCAGCTTTTTCAAGTCTTCCCTCCAATGTCACCTTCTTTGACCAACCTAATATACTATAAACCACACATTCCCAAATTCTCTCCTCTACTCTATTTTTCTCCATAAAATTTATATCCTACCAATAAACTATATAGTTTTTAAACTGTTAATCTCTCTTCACTAGAATATAAGCTCCTTAAAATGCTTTGTCTGCTTCTAATATATCCAGAGTGCCCAGAAATTGAATATACGAGTATCTTTCAGCTTTACAGAATATTTTTAACTCTTGTTTTTCTGGCTAAAAATTTTAAAAAGTGACAAAATCAATAAAATGTTTTCCAAGGTTTTATTAAAGGTTAAAATATTTACGTAGCCAGAATGCCTTTTCCAATGGAAGTAGAAACTAAAATTTATACTCTATCCTATCAGATTCCCAGAGTTCATGTTAGCTAAATCTGACAGTAGTTAAACTTTTATTCACGCATCCCACATACATTTAACAAATGTTAGAAGAGATATCAATCCAAACCTTTAAGAAACAAATTTCTGAGTCCACCTATAAAGAGCTAAACCATCAGAGAGCATTATTTAATGTTAAACATTATACAGTAAAGGGGAAAACCATCACAATGATCCATGACAGCTTTAACTTAGGGCTTTTGGTTTAGGCTCACAGACATAAAATAGGACTTTTGAATAAACATCAAAAGAGGAAGGAAATCTTTTGTGTCAGACAATTTTACTTTTCATCTTATTTTGATACCTAAATAACTATAGAGCCTGAAAAATTAGATGACAATAGACACATTTTACAAATATTTTTTAAAATGATGCTCAGGGTAGTTAAGTGTTTTTTCGAAGGTCAAAGTGACACAGCTGTGGAAACTCTAGAATCAAATCTAAACCTAGGTGACTCTAATTTATGTTCTTTGTACTAATTCTTCTAAAGACAGTCTCAGCTCATCCACTTTTCCAGTTTTGTTGGGAGATTTTTCAAAAGAAACGGAGGAAAATCTATTTTCTCTACCTCACCATCAACCTGAACATCACCAAGCAACAATCTTCAGTTTCATGGCAAAATGATAACCGAAGTCCCTTGTGTTAATCCTGTGATGTTGTCATAATCTCAAAGACCTTATAAATAAGCAAAGAAAGTTTCAATTAAATTTAAGCAAGTTTTAATATTGAGTGAGTTTTATTATTCAAATAAAGTTGTACTCTATACATTGCGTAGTTGGCACGCTCAGTACAACTTTATTGATTTTTCTAAAAACCTTTCAGCTCCTCATTTCCTATTAATTCTATTATTTCTCATGCCACCCCTTCTGTGACTAAGGCATTGCCATGAATGGAGGACTTTCACATATACAGCTATACTGGAGGTGACCCCTAATGAAGCTGTACTGCAGCCACTGTACATTTTCATCTTCCACTCACATACCAAAGTGACCCATTCTCAAACCAAGCTTGGGCACTCTTCTCCTCGTTCAGCTGATCATGTGCAACTCCTCATATGGCTATCAGTGTGGACTTCAGCAGGTGTACTAGTGCAACCATGGTGCGTGATGTGGATGTTAGGTCTACCTGTTCATGCAGCGTCTTCCTTTGCTCTCTGGTCCTTCTTGTGCTCAATTCTGGATGGATCATTTCTAGCTTACAATGCTTTTCTGCAGGAATTTCCTGTTGGTGGGTTCAAAAGGAACCAGCTCATGATGGGGAGTTCCAAACATGGTAAGTTGATTTGTATGGTAAAGGTTTCTGTCTCTACCAGAGTCCAGAACCCAGCCCTCTACACTGTGATTCTCCCACTGGGACCTGACATAAACTCCTCAGTTCATCTTTTCCTACCACTGACATCTCCAGCACCATAGTGTCTCTGCCACATCATGTGGTCCAGGTGGTAGTACTGCTTGTCTTGCAGCTCGTATCTACTGTGGAACTCTTTCTTTTTCTGGGCCCCACTCATATTTGACAGCCTTTCGTGGCATTTGATATATGGCCACAGCAGTATTCATAGGTATAAAATGGGTTGCCTCCTAAAATGGAGACTTCCAGGAATTATATTTCTTTGTGGTGAGGGAAGCAATATGCACAGTTTGTCTTTTCCTTTAAGGAAATGCTCAGGTACGTCCCTGACCTTTGGCCCCCTAAAATATTTTCTTAAAGTGGCATGTCTCTAAATCTTCATCATATTTATCTACCCCCTTCTGTAGCATTTATGTCTTAAAAGAGTTTTTCTATGCTAGCCATCTCTTGCTTATTTTGGGTCAATCAGTATGATATCAATGATTCACTGTATCAATGTGAGATTTTGTAGGATGTTAGGACAACTTAGGTATCTTCTGAATATATTAGGGCAGAGAGAATGAAAATTAAAACAGCTGTGGGGTAAAATGGTAAATATAAATTATTGTCCATTTATTGAAAATGCAGTCATTTCTTATCTTTTATTCTTATGGGATAGAAAAGAATACATTTGTTGCCATGCCGGAGACCCGGGTTTGATTTTGGATGCCTGCCCATCCAAAAATATAAAAATAAAAAATTATAAAAGAACACATTTGCCAAATTAATTGTAATGTACCATGTATCCAAAGCTATAGTATATCAATCTGTTTTAGTGAAACTCTCATTTGACATAATAGCTGTGATTGTGGCTGCCACTTGGTTGAGTTTGTGATAGTCTATACCATTCTCCAGATGTAGAGAATTCTAAATTCTTGAAATAAAATAGTAAATTCTTATTTAGAACCCCAGATTGGCAAAGCTAATGGAGCTATTCTAGGGTCACCTCACCTGCTTAAAGTCTTTTAATCTTGTAATTTTTCCATCATCTCCCCGGGGAGATGTGACGTCTTTTATTTACTATCTTCAAACAAGCTGGGTGGCAATTTCAGAGATTTTCACTTGACTTTCTTATAATATTAATAATTATACCCTTAGGGATTAATGCAGCTGCTGAGGATATCAATCACACAAATACATTCATTTATGGTCTTGGGAAACGAATGCCGGTAGTGTTCATGGATCCAGGAGACCCATCACAAACCACACATCAGATACCATGCTGATGCCTCATGTCTCCAGGTATCCATCTCAACTCAGACCATGTGTTCAGTAATCCTTCAAATGCCTGGTTTTTCCCCTTTTCCTAGTGCATAGTCGCCCAAATAAATGGTCAGGGGTCTTGTGGGGAAGGTATGGGATAGTCATTACTGTATATTTTTAGTCATTAGTTTATATTTGCCATAATGCTATAGGGTCCAGTAGCCTTTGGACTCAGCTGTCCTTTTAAGCTAGATTCATTCTTTGTTTGAAAACTGGCTCTAGTCTAGGAAATGGGCCAGTAATATTCCCATTGAGGTAGCCATTCAATCTTCCTTTCATCCATTCTTATTTCTTTAAGATTATATATTTTAAACAGAACCCTCATTGGCAACATATCTTATGTGCCCTTAGGGATGCTGTTTTCTGTTTACCATCTCCACAACATCTATTGGGTCAAGCCCCTTAACTGCCACTCTGGCCTTGTCAATTGTTACATCCTGGTTTCTGGCAGTTAAGCATCGCTCTCTAACTTTTATTGCCTTGGGGTCCCATCATCTCCACTGTTGTCAGTAAGCCAAGTTTTGTGACAGCCTCTCCAAACATCTTATCCCAGAGATGTTGGTGCTTCTCTCTCCAGCACAGTTCTGCTAGCTTTGGTGAATAGTATGTCTTCTAGGTCTTTCAGTGAAACCTAATCCTATTCTGGGTCTTCTGTCCTCGCATAATATTCCTCCAGCATGCTAACTTCCCTGAGCTTTTTTTTTTCTTGATAAACTTTTTACTCTAGACTAGTTTTATATTTTTTCTGAAAAGTTGCAAGGATAGTACAGAGAATCCCCATATACCTCACACTCAGTTTCTCTTAGTGTTGACATCTTACCTTATTATGGTACATTTGTCATAACTAATGAACC
>PVIY010034514.1:0-27049 GCA_004026745.1 Myrmecophaga tridactyla
GTTGATGTGATTTTTCTGTAATAAATGAATAAACCATCAAAAGGTTTTTAAATATCCATTTGTTACAAAAGTAAAATATTTGCCACATTCCAGGATCATTTTGAATGGCTTCTTCCATTCAAATCAGGTTTTCAAATTATTAAAGCAAAGTTTTTGTCATATTTGTACCCCAGTTTATCAGGTTAGCTGTTCTTCAAATTAACAGAAAACATTTTGTACTTAACAGTATGATTTAGAAATGCTCTCAATTATGCCTAACAATATATCTGATCAATAATTCAGTTCACAAATTTAGACAAATTGTACCAAGTTATTCTGTATGAACATTGGACTAGCCTATTTTTCTCCTACTAAACTAGAAACCAGAAGTGAGGTTAAACAATTTCTATGATTTTCTATTCATGAGGTCAATATAGTTAAATGGTATATTAAGCTCCCAAGCTAATAATATTTCACATTTCATATCTCAGGTCAATCATCTAATGAGAATGTATTCTATGACTTCCATTGTTCATGTAGTACCTCATTTTTTTATCACTCAGTACATTCATCATTTAATAATTCTTGATAAGAAAGTTTGATTACCACCTAAATCTACTTCTGCACAGACACTGCAACTTGCTTAAAGGGAAGATTTTGTCTGCCCACACATTCATATCCGCAGAGCATAATGAACTTCTAACATCATACAGTTTTCTCAGAAAATATGTATATGTTTAATGAATGGTGAATCAAGAAATAAGTAAGAGTTAAGAGAAATATGTAGAACTTTTATGCAGCTTATTAGTTATTTGAAAATATATCAATATGTTTCATAAACTCATTCACTGTATCTGCATAACAAACTCAAGAAGGCAGTCCATTCTTACCTTTTGTCACAGATAACAGAGGGATATAAACTGTGAGTAATTTGCTTAAAACTACATAGCTCATAGGAGTGATACCAGTATTCAAAACTAATTTTCCTGTGCAGAGTACCCACTTTAAAGCACTTTAATACTTGGAATAAAAGAACAAAATTATCTTTTTCTTTTATCCATTGATTAATATACTTCCTGACCATACTTTATGACGTAATGGATATCTACATTAAGTAAATGCTAAGGGAAAGAGAAAAGGATTGTATTTAGGAAGTATGGAAGAGTTGGCTTCACTGCTTTTTACCAATCTTTCAGAGGACTGATACACATAGAATTTGCAGGTTTTTATACTTGGTGATCAATAATATAAAGACTTTAGGTATAGAAGTAGAAGTAGAACAAAATGAAGGAGGAAGAGAGGAAGGAAAGAAGAAGGAGAAAAAGAGGAAATAAATGAGGAAAGGAAAAGGAAGAATAGGATGAAGAAAAAGGAGACCATTTAGAAAAGCAAAGGGAATGAGATCAGTTATACCTATAATATTCTCATGTTCCATTACATGTTCAATGTACAGAACCAGAATAATTGATAGATACTGGTCAGAAAAATATAGAGTTTTCCAGAATGGAAATATTTGAAGCCATGACATTGGATAAAATTGAAAAGAGAATACAGAACTTCCACTCCTACTTTGATGTAGAAATCTGCAGAAGAATATTGCTCTGGTTCTAAAAATGTTTAAAAAGCCAACAGTGTAAAAAATCATAACTTTCATGGGTCCACCAGAAAATTGAAGTTACAGACTTTCAAGTTATTTGAATTCTGAGCAAGCACAAGACTTCAAAGAGTGGATGTTAAAAATGAGGCATTTCAAGTTTCAGAAAGTGGAAGAAAGAACTGGGTATAGTATGAGTAAGTACAAATGAATCAGCTAAATTAGAAAGAATTGATAAATCAAGTGTGGACTATGCTGTCAGTTGGAAAGAGAAAGAAACACATATTCTAGGGGTTTTCCTTCACACTCAATACCTTCTTTGCAAGATTCTACCTAATGTTCTTGACAAGATTGGGAGCAGGGAAAATCACAGTGTGATTCATAAAATACCAACCATCCTCTCCTCTCACTCTTTTACTGAAGGACACACTTCTATTACTTTACCAACTACAGCTTTATCTTTACTTTGCTCTAATGATTAAGATTTACATCAAAGAATTGCTCCTGCTTTGTGAGAGGGTTCAATCTATAAAACAACTTTGCTTCTTTACACACTTTCATTGATTATTCGAGCAAAGCCTAAATCCCATTATTGCTTCTTTCTAACACACTCTTACTTAGAAAGTGTCCATTTCACATGGCAATTCTCACTGCAATGAGTAGTAATGCTAATTTGTTGAACCACAGGTTGCCCTAGAGGTGTTTGATTAAGAGCATTTACAATTACTCAAATACTAGTACCTAATTGAGAAAATAAGCAGCATGCACAGATACATGAGAAATTTCAACAGAGAGATGGATACCATAAGGTAGTATCCAATGAAGGGCTAGAAATAAAATTGTAAAAAACACATATAGAAACACAATATTATAAACAAACAATTACTTCAACAAGTTCAGTAGTAGGATAGTATCAGTGAGGAAAGAATGAACTTTTAGACAAACAGAGTTATCTGTTGGATAATTTGGAATTATCCAAAAAGAAAGGAACTTTAATAAAAACAGAATGGAAAGAGTCATCCGAGAGCATGGGACAATATCAAACATTTTGATATACATATAGACTTCAACAAAAGAATAGTGGTTGAGTGAAACAGAGCAAGTATTAAGGATATATTTGCCAAGACTTTTCCAAAACTTAGGAAAAACATCATATCATAGCACTACAAATGTCAGCAAAACCACAGAAAGAACAAACAGCCATAAAAAAATTACATCTAGATTTATGAGAGTCACTGCTGAAAAACAAAGATAAGTTTACAATTATGAAGGCAGTCAGAGGAAAGCATGTATCACAAACAGAGAAAACATTCTTACAAGACACTTGATATCAATAATGACATATCAAAGAAAATGAAAAGATATATTTACACACTAAAAGATAAAATTACATTCCAGAATTCAATATCTGATGAAAACAATTTTCAAATATAAGAATAAAATAAAGACTTTTTAATGTAAATTTACACACACACAAATAGAAAAATAACTTTTTCCAACAGACCTGTGCTTTAAAAATTATACAGCTGTGAATATGCTGAGTCAAGGAGAGTTCAGTCTAAACATAGACATATATGATGCTAAAAATGTAAAATTGAATGTAAAATAAAAATATTTGATTTGAAAAATTTTAATGCCCTTGAAAACAATTATCTAAAACAAAACAAGGATGAGGAATAGGTGGGTTTAGATCATACTTAAAATTTGTGAAAAAATAATTTGTGAAGGAATTAAATCTATACAATTTTACAGTTCAATAACTTAGTCATGTGGTATATTATTATGGGAAGACTATGAAAAATTAAACATGCATTTAATAATACGTAGGATAGCCACTAAAAAGATAGAACACAAATGTTACCACCATAAGGCATTAAGGAAAGAATATCAATATAATCATGAATTGTAAAAGAAAAGTAAGAAAATGTTATAAAGAACTTTTAGCAGTTAAATTTCATAATTTATAAGAAATGTACAGTTCCTTAAATGCTCATTCACATCAGAAGAAATATGTAACCATTGTAGCCCTAGGTCTATTAAAGTAATTGAATTTTTCCTAAAGGTCTTCCAAATGAGAAAAAATCTTAAATTGCCTTCCAAATGTGAACATTTCACTTTCCCCTCAGACTGGAATGTAGTCAATGCAATATGAAGCCTCTTCAAGCATGCAGAAGTGGACAAAATCTTGGGGGATAAGTAGAACAACAACTTAAAAGAAACCTCAAGGAAAAGAGCCACAAAGCCTAATCAGCTAGAGTCTGCAATGATATACCCAAGAACAATACTTTTCCTACTATTCAGCCACTCTGTTTCTGATCCCCTTTCTTACACCAGCCAACCTCTACTGACTAATACAAGTTTTCTTTCCAGCCCAATCACATCACCTGATAAATGACTCTTATCCTTATAGAGTCCTTTCTTCACGTAAATAGTAGTAAACATGAATGTTTGAGAACATTTAGCAGCTATCTCCAAAATTACATTACAGCAGTTCTAGTAAAGTCTTCTAGATACCCATCTCACCCCTCTATTTGTAATACATTTTAGTATAATAATGTATTAAATGTTTTCAACTCTGATGAGAGAAGTATAAATTTGTAGAAAAAAATCATATCTTAAAGTGGTTATGAAGAATGTAAGCTCTAAAGTCAGTCTGTCTGGTTCAGATTTGAGTTTGCCCTTTAACCTGTTGGTTGACCATGAACAAACTATAAACACAGCTCTTACGTTCCAATTTCATTATCTGTAAAATCCAGGGATCCAAATACAGGAGGCACTATTCTAAATATTGGGGATACAGCATTGAACATAATTGTCAAAATGTCTTTCTCATAAAGCTTTCACAGTGGTGGAAACAGAAGGTTTGACCACAATATATAGAATATCAGATGGAGATAACCGTTATGGAAAACAAATGCAGGATTGATGATGGATGGGGTTGATGCCATTTTAAATGAGGTGTAAGGGATGGTTTTAACAGGAAAAGAATGAGTAAAGAACCATGCATTTATCTGGGGGAAGGGAAGTTGAGGAAAAAGAAAGCACAGATATTCCATGTAGCATAGGAACTAATGTGTAGAGGGAAGGGTCAGGAGGTCAGTGTGGCAGCTCCAAAATGAGACTGAAAGATTCAGTGATAAAGGATGAAGTCATAGAAGTAAGAAGTAGGGGCAAGAACATGTTGGTTGTGTGGGATTTTGAAAAAGTTAATGTGGTGGAAAATGTTGTAGGTTTTGTGAAGAAAACTTATATGATACTACCAACATTTTAACAGCATCACTCTGGCCTCTTCCTTAAGATTAGACTCAAGGAATATAAGGAAGAAAGAGAGAGACTATCAGAAAGCTCTGGTAATAAAGACCATGGTTATAGTTCATTAAGCCATGGTATTGAGAAGAGATGTTAAAAAAATAGTCATATTCCAAGTATATTCTTCACAGAGAATCAGTCTGATAGGCTGATGGACTCAATGTCGGGTGTGTCACATAGAGAAATTGCCAGGATGAGTCATAAATCTTTGCCTGAACAAGTAGGAGGATACTTTTCCACTACTGGGGATTGAATTGCAGATAATGAAGGTACCTAACAAGAGTTATCCTGTGAAGGTAAACTAAGTTAATTACATACCCAAAGCCTTTTGAATATTTTCTGGCACTCAGTAGGTGCTCAGTAAAGAAAATTTATTTTCATATTAACAAATTATTATCAATTATCATCAATCAATCTTTTGTCAACAAAAACTATTGTTTATATTTGTCATGTTCTATTCCATTCTCATTTTTATCATCTTAAGTAGCTCAATTTTGAAATACACTGAATTTTGACATTTAATCATGAACAAAAATTGTGTCCTACAAAGGCTTCAGACCACATCTTAAATAAAATATAATATACAATGTTGAAATAGGGAAAAGAGGGATAATATAAATAGTTGTGTTTTCACATTCCCCAAAGGTTATGTTGTATTTAATAACATCAGAAATGCTTTCCAGAGTATATTATAAGGGGAAAAGTTTGTGTGAACTTAATTAAAACTTAGGAAATTCCTTCCTTACTACTGCCTGAAAAATTAGAAAGCCTGATGACCATCAATGCCAATACAAACAATAACATACATTTCATTTTCTAAGTCATAGAAATTTACATAAATGAATGCAAGGTCAGCACATTTCATTAAAAAAGGAAAACACCAGAAAATGTAAAGGGCCTGTAAATATAAGAAAAGAAACAATGCATGTACAAGATGAGAGATTAGTAAAAACTATATCATTGAAAAGTAAATATTGAAGATATCAAATTGCAAACAAAGCAAAGAAGAATTGCAACACTTATAGATTTGAGACAATATGGAATTTGGAGCCAAATTCAAGCCACACAGTAATTTATATGGAGATAATATATGTTAAATATTTATGTAAATTCAAGTTATTAGGAAAATAATACACAACTTATTTATTTGAATAAACTAATTAACAGTGATAATATTTTGAGAATTCATTTAAATTTTAATCCAAAAACACAGGTTAAACTTTGTTTTCATTTCAAAAATCATTTAAGAAAATGAAGAAATATAATTCTGCAAGGAAACCTTTATATAAATTAAAAGAATACAAAATCTTTGAAGGGAAAAACACACCATAACCATTGCTTAGATTTGCTTGTAAATAATAAAATAGAGAAAAATGGAGAAAATATATTTACTTAAGTATACAAAGAATAGAAGATAAAAATTAAAGTTCTCATTTTAAACATCAGTACATAATCTCATTCTAGATTGGGTATAGATATTTTTAAAAGGAAATACTAATAAACTGCCTGACAAAAATCTATGTTATGTCACATAATATCGATTCACTATCAAGCATTAGCTTTGTTAGTTTTCTCTAATGTAGGACTTAAAACACTACAAGATGTTATTCTTGATTTCTCTCTTCTATGAAGAAAAAACTTACATTCCAAGTTGAAATAACAAAGGACTAACAAAGATAATAGAAATGACTGAGAAAAAAGCTGGAAAATAGAAACAGATAATGACAAAATTTATATAAAGATATATATATATACATATACATATATACACAGACACATATATATGTATGTATGTGCATAATACATATAAACATATATGTGTGAATAATCTAGAAGATGATGAATAAAACTCTTAAAAATTATAGAATACTTATAATTTAAAATAGTTCTAGGGCCCACAGGTAGTTTAGTGGTTAGAATGCCCGCCTTTCATGCGGAAGAACCGGGTTCAAAACCAGACCATGCATATCCCCCCCACACCAAATAAATTAAAATTATATTGTGGGCAGACCACAGTGGCTCAGCAAGCAGAGTTCATGCCTGCATTGTTGGAGACCTGGGTTCAATTTCTGGTGACCACCCATGCAACCAAAAAAAAAGTAGTTTTAACTTTTCTTCAAAGTTTATGTATTTTTTTCTCTAACAGTATTCTACTTTGCTCTAAGACAAAATTTTGCAGTTGTTTTCCCTTTTTAGCTGGTTGTTTATTTATGAATAAAATTATCAAAAATTTATAAAACACCATAGAATATTTTCATAACAAAAGGTATTATGTATTACATTTTGCAAGAATATAAGAATTCTTACACTCTGACAATGATGATCATTGTCAAAATTTATTAGCACTGCATTATATTCTTTTTAATCATCATCTGATTTCATCTTTAAAGTAATGATAGGTTTAGAAGAATTTTTCTTGTATACTTGAAAACTAGATTTCAATTTTCAATGACTTACTAAGGTCATTGAAAGACCTTAAGGAATAGACTAAAAGCGTTGGCAGATCTATAATCTAATTTTGGAATTAATCGGTCCAAAGCAGCACTCTTTAAACCTGTGCTATATTTCTTCTCTACAGAAAAAGTGATGTCTGAATGTGCTCTGTACAATGAAGTTCTCTGAAATTGGAATATGCATAGATATTTCTATGATACAATTTGAAGGATAGCACCAAGGTTTATTTTTGTACTTTAGTTGCCCTTAAAAACACATGCATTTAAGCTGTAGGATTAAAACATATTTCATGGCTTCCAATTATTATATGGATGTCTAAAAACATATTTTTGGTAATGTTCTAGGTCCTTTGTGGTTTAATATATGATTCCTCAACAGAAATTCAAACTAATTGATGGATCCTACTGTATTTAAGGAGAGACCAATTAAATACCCAAATAGGAAAGAAAGATGCGTTTATATTTCAGTGTCATTTCAATTGCCTGGTGCCCTCTCTCTTCTGCATGACTCTAGTGAGAGCATTTTTCACTTCTTTGTTCCTAAGACTATAAATGAATGGATTCAGCATGGGGATAACCATAGTATAAAACACAGAGGCCACTTGGTCCCTTCCCAAAGAGTAAGATTTCTTTGGTTTTAAATAAGAAAAAATTGTAGTGCTATAATAGATGGTAATTCCCAGGAGGTGGGAGGCACAAGTAGAGAAAGCTTTGCGCTTTCCTGAAGTGGAATGAATTTTCAGGATAGTATACAGAACGCATCCATAGGACACAGAGATTGTGATAAAAGAGACCAATACATTGAAAGTACCAAAAAAGTATATCATGATTTCAGTGTCATGAGTGTTAGTGCAGGACAGGGCTAAAACTGGGGTTATGTCACAGAAAAAGTAATAGATGACATTAGACTTGCAGAACAGCAAACTGTTCATGTAAATGATATTGACAAAGGATTCAGTAAAGCTAATCACATAGGACCCAGTGATAAGGGCCCGGCAAAGTCTCTTGGACATAACAATAGTGTAGTTCAGAGGATTACAGATGGCTACATAGCGGTCATAGGCCATTGAGGAGAGAAAAAAAAATTCAGTGACAGCCAAGAAGAAAAAAAAAGACATCTGGGTGAAGCAGCCTAAGAATGAAATGTACTTGTTAGAAGTCAGTAAGTTTTCTAAGGTTTTAGGAGTGATAACTGTTGAGTAACTGAAATCAAGGAATGAGAGGTGACTGAGGAAAAAATACATTGGGGTGTGAAGCTGAAGATCCAGATGAATTATCAGTATCATCCCTGCATTGCCCAGCACAGTAATGAGGTATATCAGGAGAAACAGCACAAAGAGGACTGGCCGGATCAGTTCAGAGTCTGTCAATCCCATAAGGATGAAGTCAGGCACATTTGTGTTGTTTCTATTTCCCATAGCTTTCAATGGTTGTGAGATGTTGGGAAATCAAATGTGATACTTACCATGAATGACTTTAAAATAGTTTTTGTTTGTAGAAATGATCTGGCAACTTTTAGAAAGTATTAGTGAGTCCAGAAATTCATAGTAAAGAGCAGTCTGCAAGATATGAATGAAAAATATCTTAGTTTGCCTACCAAATATAAAGTGGGTTTAAATCAACATAATAGACACACACAAATACACACAGACAGATATATATTGCATAATTGGAATGATCATGACACTGTTATAAATACTTTCCTTGATTAACACATTTATCCAGTGAAAATATTAAACCACAGCTAATACCATCTTAAATATTTTTGATGAGAAAAAGGACACAGTAACTTGACTAATTTATCCACAGTTAAAATCATTAAATATTCTTTGTTCTGTGATTTTACCAAGATTGGTTGAGTGTGTGGATAATGTTCATAAAACTATATTCCTACTTACATTTAATTTCAGAAAAACAAAAATTTGTAGCTATATAATAAAAATGGTAGAGTTTTCATGCAACATCCACTTTTTTGTATCTATTATTTACTAGAAATGAAAGATCAGACATTAAAATTTTAGATATATTAATATTATAGAAAACACATTAGTATTAATTTTCAGAAGAAATTTTTAGAGGATTATACAATCACAATTCTTTTAAAAATTCTATTTTCAATATTTGTTCATTGTTTGATGACTCTGATTCCATCAACTATATATTTCTATCTCTATAAATCCTGAGATCACTTAGGTAAGGCCCAAATGATATATGTATTTATATACAGACTTTACTAAAAACATTCCATTCTTGAGATAAACTAAAACACTCTCACTTTGAGATTAACACTTACCAGTTGTCAAAGTAGCTGAAAAACTTCTTCCAGCATTATCTGTCTAGAAACTCCTCAAACTCAGTTTTTTCTCACAAATAAAGCCATGTAAAGAATCTGAAATTTTTTCTATATAATACATTTCCTTTGAGATAACTTATTTAAAAGATATTTTGCATGCAATTTTGAGGTAAAGTAAATGAACCTAAAAATTTTGTTCAGGCCCAGTTCAAATATAAAATTCACCTGGAAATTCTCTCTCACAAATATACCAGGGAGGTATTGTGAACATAAGCATAGTAGAGTAACCTTTGCTTTCTCCCTGATGTCATCGCACCTCTTATATTGAATAAGGCTGATAATGCAACATTTGCTCATCTCTGGGACCAATTTCCAAGGTAGATTGTTTGGCATGGTTCCAAGGATAAAAATTCAATGACTAATACTTCCATGTTAGATTTGTAGTAGAGAGTTGCCTTCCCCATGGAAACCACATTATGTTCAGCATCATGTTTTGATATTCTTTCACTCCTCTAATTTATGACTGAGTAAGAAAGAAGTTTTTTTTAAAAGATTTACTAAATCAATCTGTGGCTGAAATTCCAGCTCATTAGCTACCCAGGATGAAAGAATACATTTCTACAAATGCAACATTTTTATATTTAAAGGTGTGACACTATTGTAGGATCAAACATTGTTCATTACATGAAAATTATGGTACAACAAAATTCAAAGAAGAAAATGAAACTCCTTCATGAATGTTATTATTCTTCAGATATATTTCCTTCCACATAATTTCTATTTTACTTCTAAACACATATATGTACACATATATACACATATAAACTATGTGTTAATATAATTTTATCACACTGAATTTCCAAGAATATCCTGATATTATTTTTCAATATTTATAATAAATATGGACCTATGTTATTATAGATTTTGGAAAACCCACAAGTGCATGTAGTCTGCTTTGAATGGCATAGTATACCTACCTTAATTCTAGGAGTTTGTGCCAGTGGATGCATGGGCTTTTCCTGAGGTGTCACAAGGAAGACATGATGGTTTTCCTCCACCCAGGTTTGGGGGTGTCCACTAATTGACACAGAAGATATAAAATTGTATTTAGCCACAAAAATGTTTGCGCAACTTGTTTTATTACTTTAGTGTATTGGCTTTTATTCTAATAAAAGACACATGATAGAAGAAACTAAAATCCAGTACTGAGATGAGTTAAGATTTTATAATTATATTAATGGTCAAAATGCAACCAGGTGAAATGCCTTTCTGTGACTTTATCATTAATTACTGATAAGGAAGTCAATTTCACATACAGTTGGAAGCAACTTGTACAAGCAATGCTGTTTATAGTCCAGAATTTCAGGAGAGGATGTGATGGTATAGATCATGTAATTACAATATAATATATGATATATTTGACTAAGTTTCAACTATACAATTCTAAATTCATAAAAAAAATCAGTGATCCTGAGGCACGCTTATTTGGGCATTAATAAACCAGCATTAATTTATTTCACAATAGGTGATCTTCAGATTTAAGATGTTCTATGTCAATGCAACCTCAATAGGGTCTGCTTAACCCTTGAAAAATCACCATGAGGGGCTGTTTCAGTTTGTTAATGTTGCCAGAATGCACTATATCAGAAATGGACTGGTATCAAACAATGGGGATTTATTGGTTTGCAAATTTACAGTTCTAAGTTCATGGAAATGTTTAAATTAAGGCACTAAGAGGAAGATTTCATTTTTGAATAACAGCTGTTGGCATTTGAGTTTCCTCTGTCACCTGGGAAGGTCCATGACCAGACTCTGCTGTTCCTTCGCTCCTGGGTGTTATTGCTTTCAGCTTGACCCAGTGGCCTCCTGGGGTTTTCTCTCTAAATTCTCTTGGTGTTTCTGCCTTTCCCACTCATAAAAGGCTTCAGTAAAAGATTAAGACTCACCTGGAATGGGTTGGGGCAACTAATAACTGAGATCTGAATTGTATTATGAAACAAGAGTTACTTAATGCAACAAAAGATGAATTTGGGCTTGCACTCTTGTACTCCCACTTCAGGGGTGTGATCAGTTGAAAATTAAAGGCCCAGAACAATCTTAGGCATGTGGGGCATAGCAACCTGAAGAGTGCCATCTGCTGGTCAGGACAAGAAAATCACAAAATCAGGAGGCTCCACAGGTAAGACTGGCACCCTGCTGTATCTCTTCTCCAGGAAGTAGGCTCTTGATTTCAACTCACGTTGTGAGTCTAGGACCCATCTTCTCTGGAAAAAGAACTGACTGGTGTAGATCTGCTCTAGGGGTATCTTCCTCCCAAAACCAAACCTCCAGATATAAGTTGCTAGTGGTAACAAAAGAAGTGTTGAAATATAGAGAGGGAAAAAAAAGGGAAACAAACCAACAGGTCAATATTCCCTGAGGAGGAAGAGGGAAGGGAAAGGACATTCCTGGGGGAGAAACAACTTCAGAAATTGGGCAAACTCAGTAATCATCCCATAAATGCCAGGCAAGAATCATATAAATAGGAGCTGAAAAAAATTGGCTGTTAAACACAACCAAAAATTGGCTGTTAAAGTTCTAAAATAAGTTGAATCATGTGTCAAAGAAGAGTCAGAACACAAAGCCAATCAACAACAAAGCAAAAACCCTAGGCAAGAGAGAGAAATCAATTTCCAAAATAAACTAATCAAGAGAATCAAATGTCTAGACAGTAGCAAAAATCAAAATTCCCATTATGAAGCTCAAAGGTAAGATGTAGTCAAAGGAACACACTAAAATTTTAAGTGAAACACAGGATTTGAAACAACTAATTAAGGATGTTCAAACAAATTTTCTAAATTAATTTAAAGAGTTAATGAAAACATGGCAAAGTAGATGAAGGATATATAGAAGACACAGGGCAACCATAAAGAACTTGAAAGCCTGCAAAAAAATTAACAGAACTTAGGAGAATGAAAGACACAATAGAAAACATATCTCAATTCCCAAGAATGAAGACTCCTTTTCTTTACAGGAGGTTTTTTTATTTTTATTAGAGAAATCCTGGGTTTACAGAACAATCAGGTATAAAATATCAAAGACAAGATTCTAATACACCACCTACTAGCAAATACTTGAATATATACCACCTATCAACAACTGCTTGTGGAAAATTGATTTCAATTGTTCTTAACACGTTTTATGAAAAATACTATATTTTCACTTAGGGTTCAATATTTGTATAGCGTAGTTCCATAGATTTTTAAAACTTTTTACCCTGTTACCATATTTTCAGTCTATTTCTACTTTTAATGACATCCAGATATATCATTAGTAAGCTGCTAATTTTGTTCACAATGTTATACATCACCAACCATAAACAAAACCTTTCCAACATTTCTTATAAGAATCCTGTATGTTTAACTCTTAACTTCCCATAACTTACCCCCACACAAACTCTTGTAACCTGTATTCTAGATAACAACTCTCTGAGTTTCCATATTGTAATTAGTTCATATTAATGAGATGACACAATATTTGTCCTTTTGTGTCGGGCTTATTTCACTCAGCCTAATGTCCTCAAATCCCATTGTGTTGTCGCATGCATTAGTACCTCACTTCTTTTTTTCACAACCCAGTAATATTCCATTGCATCTATCACATTTATTTATTCATTCATCACTTAATGGACACTTAGGTTAATTCCATCCCTTAACAAATATATATAATGTCTCTATGAACACCAGCGTGCAAATATCTCCTTCAGTCCCTGCTTTCAATTAGTTTAAGTGTATACCTAGCAGTGAGAGTGTCAGGTGTGCTAGTTTGAATCTGTTGTATACTCCAGAAATCCATGTCCTTTAATCCTAATTCAATGTTCCTGCATGGTATTTTATTACTGTTTCCATGGAGATGTGACCCACCCAAATGTGAGTGGTAACTTTTGTTTAGATGCTTTCCATGGGGTTGTGACTCCACCCATTCAAGATGGGTTTACTTACTGGAACCATTTTGGAGACAGTTTAAGAGCCACAAGAGCCACCAAAATGAACGGATCCCATGCATTCCAAGACCTTTGGGGGTGAAGAAGGAAAGCACCCCTTGGGGAGCTTCATGAAACAAGAAGTGAGGAGAGAAAGCTAGCAGGCTTTTTCATGTGTTTGTCCAACTGAGAGAGAAACCCTGAACTTCATCAGCCTTTTCTGAGTGAAGGCAACCTCTTCTTTATTTGGACATTTTCATAGTCTTACCTTAAATTGGACATTTTCACAGCCTTGGAACTATAAAATTTGCTTTCACCTGATCTTGAGTGTGGCTCAGGAGATGGCAGTGACTCATCCAGAAATAAAAACTTTTGTAGATTTACAAAGCTGGGAAGGAAAGAAAATTAATATAAATTAATATAAGATATATGAAAGGAGTTACAAGGGGTATGAACCAAGAGAAGAGATTACCTAGGGCACACAAATAGCTAAGCAAAGCTTGACCCTTGATTTTAGTAGCTAGGTCTCTAAGGCATTGGGCTCCATCTCAGACTAAGTGGAGTGATTAGGATTGATTAGTGTAAAAACAGCACTGTTCTTGAAGTAATGCATAGCTGCCTCCATGTGCAACTGTTAAGAGATTGAGCCATGCCTGTTTTGTAAGACTACTGCAGCTCAGGAATCTGCTTATTCCTGTAGAGCTATAAGCTGTTTTAAGATAGGAGGCTTGAAGCCAGTTGTGACCGATTAGTAAAGCTGTGTAATGACACACCTAGCTCTGCTGTTTCCATACTTACTCCAGAGAAGACACAAGGCCTGGCTAGTAGGGGGATTAACTGTATGGCTCTTTTGATTTTGGGGTGGATGCTTTGGTCCAGTTTTGTGGGAATAAGGGTGTCAGGGGGGATTAGGTTTATTTGGGGTGATAGAAAGGCTAGGGTGCAGGTTCCTGTCCAGTTGGTGGGGAGACACAGAAAGAGGCATTTGAACCACACACCCAGAAGAGTTCAGATGTATAGGCTGGGAGCAATTTAATTTGGAAAGTTGGAAGAATTTACCTGCTCCTTTGTGTTTCATGTTTTCCCTGGTGTGCCAAAAATAGATGGAGTGTCCAAGGGCCGTGGCTGTAAGGGGTTGAAATTGTGTTAGGGCCATAATGTTTGGAGAAGTGGTTTCTTGTTGTAGCATTGAGGTGTCAAGGTCGACAAAGTTCCAAATGTTTTCAGAAGTCAGGAGTCTCCTGCGAGTCTGGGGGAATCTGGGGTGGGAGCGGGAATTTGAGTTTGGCTAAGAGTGATCTTTAAGCCTGGCATATTGGGACGATGTCCTCTGCCCTGATGGTAATAGCTTCTGGGTTTGGTAATTTCATTGAGTATGGTGGGGGTGGGGGGAGGACATGATCCAGAGGTATGGGTTTCCACAAATTCTTTTGATCTGTAATGGGAATTGGATGTAAGATATGGGGCGGAAAGGTATAGGGTCATAGTACATTTGGAGATAGGTAGATTTACTGCTGGTGTTGATTCCGAAAAAGGGACAGGACACATGCACAGCAGATCCCGATAGGTGAGAAATATGTAGGTTTGGACAGTGCCTCGGATAGGCATTGTGGAAGTTATTCCCGGAAAGGGTGCATTGTGGGGGGAATGGATGAGGGCCAGCAGGTGAGACATGAGAAGGCAGGAGATTAGAGACTGGAGGCCTTGAAGGGTAGGAGGAGAGAGAGGGTATTATGGCACTGTGATGGTGGAATTGATGTTTTGGAGCTTATGATCAGAAGCAATTTGAGGATGTTCTGTGTCCCGAATGGCAGAGTTGATGTGGGGATCATATGGGTTGGGGAGTTCAAGGGCTCTAGAGGTCTGGGGAGTGGGGAGTCGGTCCAGGATTGCTGTCCTGGTTCTGCTGTTCGGAGTAAAAGATGGCAGTTTCATATACAAGTGGGATGTGGAGGGAAGCTCAAACTTATGGAAGATATCTCTTCCAAAAAGGGAGACTGGACAGGTAGGGATGATAATGAATGAGTGAGTGAATATGAGGTCCCCGAAGGAGTAGAGGAGTGAAGGGGTTTTGTGGGGTTGGTAATAGTTCCTGATACTCCTACTATGGGCTGGGATCCTTTTATTGTGGGCCCCTAACATGTATTTGGGAGACAGAGAGAGAGATGTCCCAGTGTTGACCATGAAGGAAATGATATGGCTAGCCACTATCTCTACTACCCTCGGCTCCCTGGGATTGTCACACTCGGTGGCAAGGGCAGTGGAGTCTGGGCTCCATCATTTCAGTAGCTGCAGAAAAGGGTTTTAGGTTCTGTAAGTGGGAGACCTGAGGGGTGGGGTGTCCACCTCTGAGGTCACTCCACTTTCCAATGTCCCCATTGTCTGCAACTAAAGCATGGTTTGGAGGGAAGTTTAGGATTTGAGCAAGCTTTTGCCCAGTGCCCCTGGTTGCCATAGCAGTAATGGGCCCCAGGTGTTTCTGCAGGTTTTGTGCCAGGGAGATGGGAGACTGGGGTGTGGGACCATGTTGAAGACCCTGTAGGGCCATGGCTAAGAGCTGGTGTTTGGTCTTGAGGTTTTTCTCTCTTTCCCTCCTTACCTCCTCATCCCAGTTAAATACCTGGAAGGCTACATTGAGGAGTTCCTGTTGTGAAGTGTGTGGGCCTTGTTCAAGCCTCCAAAGCTTTCTTCAGATGTTAGGGGCAGATTAGCTGATAAATTGTACACGTAAGAAGAGGGTGCCTTCTGTTGTATGGAGGACCAGATTAGTGTATTTTGTTACAGCTTCAGTTAGTTTGGCCCTAAAGAAGGAGGAGTCTTCTTTGGGCTTTTGTGTAATTTCCCAGATTTTTTCTTAATTTACCTGGGAGTGGGTGTTCTTGAGCATCCCTTCGAGTAAACAGGCTATAATGAGTTCCCTGTTCTGAATTCCAGCGTCCCTGGGTTGGTATGTCCAATCCAGCTCATTGGTGGGGAGTGCCAGATCTGCAACTGGGCTAATATTTCTATTTTTACAATGAAGGTGGTCTGCATGTTCCTGGGCAGATTGCCTAATGTGGCTCCATTTGTCCAAGGTTAAGGTGGACGTGAGGATGTCATAAAGATCTGACCATGTAAGGAGGTAAGCCTAAGTAAGGTGGACAAACTCTTTGTGATATTTGGTTGGATTGTCAGAGAAGCTTATATTTCCTCAACTTTGGGGCATATCTGCCATTGAGAAAGGGACATGAACCCAAACTGGTCCCTTCACTACTGCCACCTCTCAGAGGGGAAGCATGTGGTGAGGTCAGTTTTGGCCTGAAGTAGTTTTGGAGCATGTGTCAGGAGGAGTGGGCAAGGCTGCCTGGGGTGTTGAAGTTGAGGGTTCAATGGGGTATCCAATGGGGGATTTGAAGGGGGAAGATTAGAGTTTTGGGGAGGTGGTCAGTATGGAGGGGGTTCATCAGCAGGGTCTGGGTTGCTGAAGGTGGGGTGGGGTTGGGAGAGTGTTTTCCCAGTGTGGCAGCAGGAGTATCAGCCAGGAGTAGTTGGAGAGGAGAGCATGATTTACAAAGGGAAGATCTGGAGCAGAGAAAGAAAAAGACCTGGAGATATGGTATCTCAGATCACTTGCCATTTCGATGGAGGAAGGAGTCTATTCATTTAAAATGACAGTGTCAAAAGTCCCAAATTCTGGCCAGCAATGTTGTTTGTCTAAATTGTACTGAGGCCAGGTCTGGGTGGAGAGTTGGAGGAGTTTAGTGGCCTTTAAATCAGGCATTAAGCCTAATGTTTTTAGATTTTTCATGAGAGAGCCTAGAGGTGAGACTGCAGGACAGAGGTCTCTGTCCCCATTTTGAGGGAGAGATAGCAAGGAGGAAGGCTAATTCTGAGAGACCAAAAGGCTGGGGCCTTCAACACCAGGCAGGGTGTCCCCTATCTGATGAGGGGTTGGAACGGAATCCTCATTGGGCCGGGAGGGCATTCCTTATTCTGGCCAGCTGAGGGGACCCCTGGTGTCTGTTACAGAAGACTGAGAGTGAAAGAGAGAGAGAGAAGAACCCACAGGATGCCTCTGTGGGGAGAGAGTGAAGCAGGGAGACACATGGCAGTGATGTCTGAGAGTGATTTTAATCAGTAGGTGATGGATCCAGTGGCTGAAATTGCAAACATCCCCTGATCCAGAGGTTTTAATGAGAAAGCAGAGGGCTAAAATTGCTCAGGCTTGGGGTTTGCTGAGAGGGCCAATAAAGAACCACTGGCGTCCTTGCACTGCTCACATGGCAATGAGGCCACAAAAGCCATGCTTTCCTGAGAAAAGGTTGTTTGGAATCACTTTCCAGCAACCTTTTAGCCTATAGTGAGCACAGAGGGTCACTCAAGTCCCATGGAAACAGACGTGAAAAAGAAAGGAAAGGAAGGGAGTGTTTAAAGGTGAAGGATTCGAATGGAGGAGGAAAGAGCCAGGGATGGGGATCCCTGCCTTAGCTTTCTCCTGGGTTTTGGCACCAATACGAAAGGAAAGTGAAGGAGAGTACAAGAAGAGAATGCATGAAAAGAAGGAATGGACAGACCTCAGTGGATCAAGGCAAGCTTTATTAGACAGCTTGAGAGGGCCAGCCTAAAGAGCAGTCAAGCTGACTGAACCAAGAGTCATGGTAAAGGGAGGGAAAGTGGCATATTTATAGAGCAGAGTCTATTGAAACCAACAATTTTTTTTTAAAAAAAAACAATGTATTTTGTGGTTAAACATCCGTGGTTAAACATTTGATATGCTTTGGAGACTGTTAGGAATAGGCAGGTGGGGCTCTCCAGCTCACCAAGGTGGGTGATGTTCAATCAGTCATGACAGGTTAGGTCAGTTTGTTAATTTCATCACTCATTATATCAAAATATAAAATACTAAATAGTTGAAGATTTCTTTCCCACTAAGCTTTCCATGACATTTATGTATACACAGTACTTCCTTACTGTTTCTTCAAAGTGGATTATCTTAATTTGAGTAGGCATAGCTCCTAGTGTTAAAGTAGCTCAACACAGGAAATTATCTTTTCTCCATCCTAGAAAATTGATAATGACTCATTGAGCATGAAGCTGGAAGAATAATGTTGTCTCATTCCAAACCTATGTTTGTATCTCCTTCTGAAAATCATGTAACCAAGAAATTAGGATTTAAGGGATTATTTTTATCTAAATATTTCTTTTTGTCTTCTGGTATATTGGAGTAGGCAGGGAAATACCTAAAATCTCTGAGTTATAATCCAACTGCCTTGATCTCTGATAATGTTCATATAGCCCTTATCTTCTGCCCCTGTTGAGTGTAAAAACCTTGTGAGTAACCCTCATCTCTACCTAGTTATCCAGTTCTTCAACTATAGAGTCTTGTAATCACTAAGATAACCCCTGATGGCTGTTAATGAAAGCCATCATTTAGGGTCTGCCTGAAACTATCTCACCCCAATTCCCAACTTATCTTGGTAACTGAGACTGGATTTAGCCTAAATGGGCCCACCTGACATGCCTGCAAGTCACTTATACCTCATTCCACCATTTTCCTACACGTGTTCTGTGACTAAGTATGTAATCAATCTGCACATGCTCAATAATAAAAAAAAACCCTCTAAATACATCTTCTGGAGGCATGCTGCTCATTATCCTAAACCCTGCCTACTTTTTGTCTAATAAAACTACCCAAAATCCTGCAGTTCAGGAAGACAGTTTTGGGCCTTAGGCCATCTGCTCTCCTAGTATGTGTAATAGTAGTAATAAATTCTTTCTTTCTTTCTTTGAAACCCCGGTGTCTCAGGAGTTGGCTATTGAGCATGTAGGGCAGAAGAATTCAGAGCCTTTGATTGGTAACAGTCACAATACATATCACACTGAAACAAGGAAGAATTTAAAAATTGCAATTAAACTCTATATAATGGTATTTAAAATGCAAAAGGATTAATGGAACAAAATAATATCCTGAAAATTAAACATAACAGAGCAAAAAAAGACAACCATATGAATGATATAATAAGGTACAAGAAAATTTTTAAAAATTTAAAAAGAAAAAATAAAAAATTTTAAAGCTTTTGAAATCAACTAGGGGTCAGGCATATTTCAGGAGACCTAGGTCTCATGGTGAACTCACTGTACATTGGACTCCTAACAATAAAGAGAAGGCTTTAACTCTAGGTGAATATGGGAGCAAAATGCTTCCTGATGTATGGTAATGTAAATTTCTTTCCAGGATCCCTGTTGGCTATTGATTTATAAAGAGGTGGCACAGTGAAGGTTTGGCAGGTCTCTCTATAATGCAAATTATGGTTTGCTTCCCTAAAACTAAGAACTATACATAACCCCTATACCTGAATACATTTTGGAAATTGGTATCTTATCTGGATTAGCTTTGTCAGCATCAGCAGGTAAATTTTGCCATTGGGCACAACTAATTAAATTAATTATATGATGTTGAGCTAAGTGGGAGTCCATTAAACTTCCAGTTCCCCATCATACATGTCATAAAGCAATACCACCAGCCTAAGGGGACATAAGACAAAATAGTTGAAATCATCAAAGAACTCCATCATGTAAACCTTATCCAGTTGGCCAAAAGTCCTTTTAATAGCCCAGTCTGGCCTTTAAGAAAGCCAGGCAGTTCATGGAGGATTATAGCAGATTATTAGGAAATAAATAAAATTGTGCTGCCTCTACATGCTGCTATACCACATATTGCCCAATTGATGGAACAAACAGGAGAGGCTCTGGGTACCCACCACTTTGTTTTGGACCTAGCCATTGTATTCTTTAGCATAACCATAGTCCCAAATGTGAAGACCAGTTTGCTTTCACATGGGGAGGAAATTAATGAACCTTTAAAATGTTCTCGCAGGAATATCCCCATAGGACCACAATTTGTCACAGATCGGTCACTGTATATTTGTCTAAATGGGTATGCCCAGAAGGGGTTGCTATGTTCCATTACATTGGCAATGTTGTGCTAACCTCTAACTCATTCCAGGAATTGGAAGTGGCTGCTACCTGCTCTAGTGGCTCATAGCAAAATCAGGGGATGGGTTCTAAATGAGAGCAGACAAGGGCCAGGATACTGAATCAAATACTTGAGTGTTATATGGTCTGGTAAGACCTGGATTTCCCAAAAGCAGTTATTAATAAGATCCAGCATTTCCACTGACCCTAAACACCAAAGCATGGTTTTGTAGGATTGCTGGTATTTGGGTAGCATTTTATACCCCACCTAGCCCAAGAATTAAGGCTCCTATGCCACTTAATGAACAAGGGGTCTATGTGGAATTGGAGAATGTCAGATGTGGAAGACATTCAACATTAAGACAGATAGCAGTAAGATAGCAGTAAGCAAATACAAGCTTTATGAATTTTAATGCTGGGACAGCCTTGTGAATTGAGCATTACCTTCTACCCAGAGGGTTATGGATGAGTCCTTTAGAGAGGCAAAGAAATACACAGGTACCTATGATATTGGTCTCAACTATGGAAAGAAGCAGAAAACAGTTATAGGCTTCTAGAATGCCAACTCTGCCACATACAATGCCCTGAAAAAGAGACTTACAAAGGCTCTTTCAGTAGAAGTCCATACTCTACTCCCATTGCTGTTGGACCAGAGTCATATTTAAGAAGACAGTGTGTCAGAGGTCAAACTAAGCAAAGATGGTAGGTATATTTACAACAGTGAGGGACTATAGCCAGTTGTCCTCTGAGTCCTAAACTAGACACCACCTTGAAACCCAAGAAGTACAACATCCTTAATCTGTACTCCATTGATAACATTGTTGCCAGACACATGGTCTTTGCTGAGAATATAAAAGAAGGAATAGGGCTTATCCTGGATGGTGCCTGGTACCCCACTAGGTCAGTGGGCAATTCACGCATTGGGGCTACTGCAGTGCAGCCCAATACTGACACCATCTGGATAGAAGATTGTATGTTGCAAAGCCATCAGTGGGCTGATTCATGAGCCACTTGGCTAGTGCTGATGCATGAAGCCTTTCTAATTACCGTCTGTACTGACAGCTGGACCATATACCTGGGCATGAATATGTGGTTGCTTCAATGGGAGAGTCAACATTGGCGGGATCTAAATCAACCCTTATGGGGACAGGAAATGTAGAAACAAATTGCAGCCTGTTTAAGAGGAATGGAAGTGTTTGTTTTTCATGTGCCTGTGTATATAGCTCAAACTCCACTCGGAAATCAGCAAGAAAATCAACTAGTTAGTTTTGGAACACTGGAGGGAGTGCTGGTGAACAACATTGCTGCATGGTTGCACTGTATGGTGGGTCACAAAATACAAAACAAGTATCATAACAGCTAGATATCAGTGCCATGCATGCCAGATGCAATGATCTCAGATAGTACGTCATTGACAAGAACAACTGGCATGAGTAAATCAACCATGCACCAGAACACAAATAGATTGTATCAGAACGTTACCAGTACCAGAAATACAAAAATGTGCTTTGGTATATGTGAACACAGCCACAGGCTTGCTATAGGTCTTCCCAGCAAAGAGAGAAGCTCAGAAAACCACCATCCAGGGAAAAGTTGGATTCTCTGTCACCAGCAACAGGGACCAAGGAAACCACTTCTTCAGTCATGAAGTGCAACACATTGCAGAGGAAAATGACATCAAATGGAACTTCCCTTTGCCCTACTATTGGATAGCTGCTGATATGGTGGAGTGGAAGAATGGAGCTGTAAAACAACTGAAGTTGCCAATACCTGTAAACACCTTAAAAGGCAGAACTAAGATGTTGCTACAAACCAACCAAATCATTAACACCAACCCAAGACCCTCATGCCCTGCAGTATCAATTCCTGCTAGACCAATTATAAATAACAACAGTGCTGCCTGAGTCACCACTTCCACTGTCCAATTACCAGAAACAAGGTGATCATTTAAAATCCTACTTCCTCTGCCAGAAGACGTACCCACAAGATCATTCTTTGTCCATTTGTAAGGGTTGGCAAGATTTCTAGGGTGGAGTATAAAGCAAATAGTTTCTCATGTGCATCCATTATTTTCTCCCAGTCCTTGTTAACTGAAGCGGACACTGTTCCTAGGGCCCTGGCCAATCATCAAGAAAGAAAGGAGTATTTATTTTATCAGAATGTACCTGGTACACAGGGCAGATGATGCTGATCAAAGCCCTGCCCTGTGAATGTGAGGGATGGGATTGTTTTGTACAAAGCCCCTGGAAGTTTGCACCAAATGAACTCATGCACATTCCTGAGAGTGATAAATAAGTCTTGTATTCTTGCATGGTTTGGCTTTTTGCCTTTGTTGTTCTCCTATGTAAGCACCATGTAACCTGTTGTGTACTACAAAGCTCTGTTTGGGATTCAACTGCCACTCTAGACTGCATCTCCAGTATGTAAGCTTCCCTAAATATGTAAGTATCCTAAATAAGCCTTTTGTCCATGTCTTCCTGAGGTATTCCTTGGGCTTCTGTACAAGGCTGTTGACACTGGGGGACCTGAGGTTACATTTCTGTAGCAGCAAGGTGGCCTTAATGAAGAAGGGTGACTCAATATTACTGGGGACACACAGAAAAAAAGCCAGATGTCAGTAGTAACAATTGCAGCAGACACAAGGACAGAGAGAGAGAGAACCCTATGCTTTAGAAAGCAGAGATGCAAGCCCAGGAACCCCAAGGATTTCAGCAGGTGGTGTTTGAGATCTACAGACTTCAGGGAGAAAGCACATCTTTTTGATACCTTGGTTTTGGATATCTAGAATTTAAAACCATGAACCAATAAATTGCTGTTATTTAAGTGAATCCACAGTGTGATATTCATAATGAAAGACTGGCAAAGTAAGGATTTTTGAAAGATCTGACATGATATGCATTTAAGAATCTGTTATACACATTGGCTCATATTGTATCTGTGGGGATTGCCTAGTCTGAAGTATGTACCATCAGTTGTGGATTGGAAACACAAATGAAGGTGAAGTTGAATTTCCCAATGAAATCTAGCTAGCTGATGTAGAAACAGAAATTCTTCTTTATGACTTTTGAAGTCTTCAGTTTTGGCTTTTAAACATCAAACTAATTGGATGGAGACACACCCCACATTGTAGCAGGCAAACTTTACTGTTGATTGTAGGTGCAAAGGGTTGTAGATGCTATCAATGACAAGAGTCTTGTAAACCAGCCACCTGAGGACATTCCACTTCAATTTCATCTTGTGAGACAGGATTACTCTCTTAAAACAAATGAGCAAGGGCTATTACTTCTGAGAAGGTGGTTACAGGTTGATTAGGCATAGCAGGAATTGCTTCAGGTAGAAGTTGGATGGCAGGTTCCTCAGAGCAGAACAGAGGTCCAGAGACTGGTACTCATGGCAGAATGGAGGTTTGATGACTGATTCCTAAAGGCTGACCATTACAGGTTTATCTGACAAGACTTATTAGAATCTGATTGGATAACACTGATTGGACGGCCATGTTATGGTGCCCAGTTGTTTGGTGTCATTGGAAATTCATTATAAATCTTCATTGGAGTTATCAGCCTGTGCCCTGCCCTACAGAATTTGGAGTTAATCATCATTATAGTCACATGAACCAATTCTAATTTTAAAAATTTCATGATATTTACATTATCTATCAATCTTTATTTACACTTAAAGATACAGGTGCAGATAGATAGAGATCTCCTGCCAGTTCTGATTCCTTTGAGAACCCTAATAGAAGATTTTTCTTTCTTCACCTTCTACTATGTCAGAAACAAATCTGATGGTATAAAAAAGGATATTAGAAATCAAATAGTACTTGTGGAAGATATCATGATTTAAGTATTTCAGCAATAGCTTTTAAAATGATTTTTAATGCTCATTGAGTTATATTTATTTCATAGTTATTTTAAAGACTACATAAACAATGATAGTATATTAATGAAATTACCATGATTTCTTACTGACAGAAAAATGTCACAAAAACCCACACAAGGACATCAGAGGGATAATGAGCATATGAATAGAGAACCTTACACTACCATTAAGTCACAATGTGAAAAACCATTAGTAATGATAAAACATGCTGCAAAGAGCGCAAATTAGTCAATTTATTGATAGGTATTTCAAGAAAGAAAACTGATTTTAAAAAGGCTTTTCACTGCCTTTTTCTCCCTCCAGAATACTTTCTGCTGCCCTGTATACCACTATATCTAAAAGACTAACAGAAAAACATAACTGTCAGGAATAGTACAAAATGATTGGCTAAAAAGGGCTGCTGTGTTAGACAATTTGACATGAGTCTAACTTATCCAAATTTGTAATCATCTGAAAACATTTTAAAATAACATGATTGTCATGCCTGCTCCTTCTTTAAATTGAATACAATTTTAGGATGTGAATGTGATTGCTAGCATATATATTTACAACCATTAAAGAAAGGGATTTTATGCATACTGTAGCAAACATAGGATAGTACTTGGATTTGTGCTTTCCACAATAACATTTTGGCATTTTAATCCCAATATTCATTTGTGTTTGTGAAATTTATATAACATAATATTTTACAGTATATTGCCTTGAGGATCTTTAAAAATATAATGACATTTTACAGTTGTCATCTGATTTGGATATGTAGGATATCATTGAAGATTATGATTGAAGTCATTATGTTTATATTTATGGGTTTCATGGATGATTTTGATGATTTTGCAAGTCTCCTATTTTTTTATTTTTCAACAATTTATCTTTTTATTCTGGTAGAAAATTTGAGACTGATTCTATTGGTCACTGGGGATTTCTGGCTTCACAATCCCATATTCTATTTGTTGGCTGTGTTGTCAATCTTGGATGCCTGCTTTTATTTTGTCACTTCCAAAATGTTAGTTAATCTCCTGGCAGAGAATAAAGCCATTTTACTTCTTAGTTGTGTAACACTGTTGTTTCTTTTTGTTACCTTTTTGGATTATAGAGTGTTTTTTCTTCACTGTAATGGTGTATAATTGTCCTTTAGCAATTTACAGCCCACTACTGCATTCAGTTTACATGTCATTCCAAGCCCATTTCCCAGTCATGATTGCCTCTGATGTTGGTGGCATTTTGGATGCTACTTTAAAATGTGGCTGCTTTAGTCTACCCTTCTGTGCACCCAATAAAATTAGACAATTTTTGTGCAACCCCTTCACACCTTACTGTTTCTTGTTGTGACACTCACTTTAACCAATTTCCACATTTCCATTCATACTTTGTGGGCTTTACTGAGATAACCAGTATAATTTGGGCCTTGATGTCCTATGGTTCCATTCTGTTGCCACTGTGAAGATGCATTCTGCTTAAGGGAGGCAAAAATTCTTTTGACTTTTGGCTCTCACCTAACTGGTGTGTCAGTTTATCATGGGGCACTCCACCTTATGTATGCAAGGCCAATTCCCAGCTATATTTTGGATCATGATATGACAGTGTCTATACTTTATACTATTGTGATTCCTATGTTGAATCCCATCACCTACAGTCTAAAGAACAAGGATATGAAAGAGGTAATAAAATTGTTTAAGTAAAATTGTTTCATAAATAAAGTACAATTTTAGCATTGAGTAAAACTATAAAGAATGTTACCTATCAATCCATATATATGTGCTCATAATTTAGGGAAATATATCTTATTTTTAGTTAGTAGTGTTTGTGTGTCCCTGAATACTTCAATGGAAATATTATTCTATCCTCCAATGAGGTATATTACAAATATTGATTAATTGTGTCATTCGAATGTCTATGCTTATGTTCAAATTGATCCCTATTTAATATTCATTCAGTAACTTACATTGTTTTGTCAGTCTCTATGTCATTGGATTTTCACTTACTATACTTAGAGGAAATTCCTCAGGAGATTACACACTGATATAAACTCAGATAGTTTAAAATTCAGACTCATTCATAATGAAGTTAATATCTATTCTTAAATGCATGTGAAAATCTCACTAATGTTACCTCACTTGGTTCATGTGCTCTTACACTCTCCAATCTGTTCTAGCCTCTGGACATACTTTTGTACTCTTTGACTAAATTCAATAAATATTTACCCCATTATTTCCTTCCCACTGTCCAACTACAGAAATTTTTTAGATACACTCTGAAAAAACCAAAGGCATACTGAGATAATATAGAAATATTTATTTATTGAGTGCATAATTAACACTAAAGAAGAGCAAGTACACTTAAAATAAATAACCTACTAATGATTAATATGAACCAAGATCTGAAAATCTAGCTAACCAACTTTTGGGAATTCATCTGATGCAGATAATTGCTTATTTCATAGCTCTCACTTTTTCCTCCACATTTAAGAAAAGAACTTTCATTTGTCATCCTCCCTCAAAGTTTACACCCAATGAGCAAAGCCCTGATAAATGATTTTCCATTACCTCAACACATACCTACTTCTGCCTTTTGTACTCTGCTTTGCTTATTTTTGTTCCAAGATTTGTTCATTTGAAGGGACAATAAGA
>PVIY010034515.1:0-27058 GCA_004026745.1 Myrmecophaga tridactyla
TTTCTCCCTTGGAAACCCCCATGTCTCAGGAATTGGTCATTTGAGCATTTCAAGCAAAAGAATCCACCATCTTGTGCGGTAAACTCTGATAAGCAAAAATTACCCTGAGATGATAATCACTGATCTAACAAGTTGGTTCATGTTTCTAAAATTCAGGTTACTTAGAACTCAATCTCATACTCCTTTTATTAAGGAACACTTAAACTTACCTCTCCAAAGTACTTCTGGTGAGAAGCTGAGTGTTCTTTGCCTTTGATACCAATGTTGTTACATGTGTGCTGCATGACTTGTCATGTCTACATCCTAAGTTTTTTTTATTCATCAGATAATGAAACTGATTTATGATGAAGATGATAACAATAAAATAATATTAAACTTAGCAGGTCACTTTACATCCATGTTATCCATCCTTTCAGCTAACTTGAAATGAATCACTCTCTTGTAAACCATTATTTTTGCTTAAATTATAGGATAAATAGTGTTTTCATAAAATAAATTGTTTCTAAGGAAACAAAGAAGGACCAGTTAACTAAAATCCTTGCAAATAGTAAAATCTATGAAATATAATGCTGGATTGATGAGATTTTCGTAGAAAATAAAGCAGGGTATGTGCAAGAGAAATTTACAAAGAAGTCCACTTACGAGATGATTTTAAACATAAGTCTGAATAAATTAAGGCAATGAACTTCATAAAGAATTGAGAGAAGAGCTTTCTAGTCAGAAAAGAAATAAAGTACAAACTCTGAAGTCAAAATCAGCATGCCCCATTGCAAAATCAACAGGAAGACAAGTGTGACCATGTGAGTAATTGAGTAATCCCATACATTTATGAGAGATGAAGTTGCAGAGGTGAACATGAATTGGGCATGCAGGGCCACTTAGGCAGAGTTAAAATTTGTCTTTTATTATGTGTGGGTAAGAAGACACTGGAGGATCTGAGCAGATGAGTGGTATGATCTGATTTACATTTATGCTCAGTCTGGTTGCTGTGTAGAAAAGTGCCTGTCAGTGGAAAGAACTGAAGCAGTGAGAATTATTAGGAAGACATCTCATAGTCTAGGAGGGATGGGGGTGATTTACCAAGGGCAGAAGCACTGAAGTGATGAGAAATAAGTAGATTCAGAAATATTGTGAAGATGGAACCAATAGGACTTGCTGATTAATTGAATATGTGTTGTGATTGAAAGTATTCAGAGACAATTTATAGGATTTGGTTTGAATGACAATGAGAAAATGAGTGTCATTTTCCAAGATGGGGAAGCATGGGGGAAGAACAGGTGTGGGTTGGGAGTGTAAGAGGAGATCAAATTACCTTCCAGACATGCTAAGTTGGAGATGACTTTTAAATATAAAGCTATTCTTACCTAACAAGAGAGCTCTTATAGGTTTTTTTCCCTCTTTACAGGTACCTTTTAGTTAGTCTTTTTAATATTTTTTTAAATAGTAGTATATTACATCGGCTTTCTTATTTATTTCAAATTTATTTATTTTCCTACCTTCTAGGTGAGCCATAGAAAATATGGGAGTTTATATAAGTGTTTATCAGAGGTAATGATTTTTTCTTTAAAAACAGCATTCTCTTTTTAAGCCCAGGTAGCTCAAAAAATAAAGTCCATGAAGAAACAAGATATGAGTAAATTAAATCTCAGATGCTTGCCTTTCTCAATTGACTTATACTGTCAAATATTATTTAAAAACTGGCAAATATTTTTAAAAATATGTTTTAAAGTAGAACTTTTCAAACTTTAAAGTTTTACTTAATTCTTTTATGGCAAGATCTATAAACAATATACGGATCTCTTATCAAAAGTATATACTATAGTTTGACATGACGAGAATTCAAGGTTATTCCCTGAATATTTAAAGAAAGAATAAATCTAGGTTTGAGGATATTTGGTAGATAAGTTCACTGGGCAAAAATTTTTCAATTAATGACTTCATGGTAAAATACTGACTATAATGTTTTTACCATTATTTACTGATATTCCACATTAGTACTTTTGGATCCTTTAATGAAAAATAGGAATGAAAACAAAAGAGGTCTCTATTTACAAAAGTATTTCAGTACAAGTCTATGTAAAATTCTTATTGCAGGTCTACCCTTTTAATAAGGAAACACATGAAGCCAAATGTTAATGAAAAAAAGCAATGTTTTCTTGTTATCTACTAACATCTTAGCAATAATGATCTGTTTTGGAGAAGATTCTGCAGAGGTGTTAGGTAAATAAATTGAGGTAAAGGAAAGATCAGGAGCATGGGGTTTTCTTGAATCTGGTGTTGCTACAGTGAGAAATCTGCATGTGATTTTATGATCTATAAGGTTTAGGGAGACAAGGATAGGAAGAGGAGCACAAATAGAAAAGGATAAAGAGGAAGAGAAAGGTTTTGGCCTGTTGCACTTTTTGGTCTAGGGTCAATCTTGCTTTTTTCATTGCTCTGGCTTCTTATTAAATTAAAGTACATGATATGTAATTTGGAAGCAATTATTTCCAGATTTGTGATTATTCTTTGGAGCTCACTTTTATTCTCAAGAAAACAAGAAAATAAAAATACAAATGAGAAAAAGTTCTTAATAAATCAGAGAAGTGAATTTTGTTGCACTATAAGCAAGAAAAGTAAATTCTATTATTTTATTATTCGAAAAGAAACATGAGTAACTCCTAGGGGTTTAATAATAGAACATAGCCTGCTTTACCTTTAGGTCATTTGATAATTTTAAGAGACCCATGGAGATTGAAAATGTTTAATGCTGTTTTCCATCTCTGTGACAGCAGGATTGGGGGAAAGATGACTAAGAACAGCCTTTATTTATGAAAATAACTCTAAATTATTGTAAAAGAGCAATTTATATTCATATCTTGAGAAAAAGGTGATGTAAACATACTTTCATTATGACATTTAAATTTATGAAAATTAACTAAAGGTGCTTGGTAAATTTTGAACTTCGCTTTTAATATTGGACTCTGAAAATAATTAATACCTAAACTGTGGTCAAATAAAACCAAGAAAAAGACAACATTTACTAAATCTTATGTTAGAAAAATAGAATATTTACTAAATCTTAGATTAAAGCCAACCTATGGATGGTAAAATTGCTAAAATTATACTGATAAAGAAAACTTCTAAAAACTAGGATACAAAATATTCACTACACTTATTTTTCTATAAATTAACTTAAATTCTATCTCTAGTCCTTTTTTAACCTAGAGGTTAAAATGTAACATAAGTCAATTTCAGGTAAACCCAGCCAATCTAGTTTTTTTTTCAGATCATGTTAGGATTCCTTCTGGGTTTGTTCTAGGACCTGGAGTGTTCAATAGCATCCATGAAGCTATTGTGCTGATAATAGTGGGGTGGATCTAGGCTTTAATTTTCACCATTGATTACTTTTAAATATATAATGCTAGTGCTGGCCCCAGATAGCATCTCCTTGGAGTCTGTGAAGACAGCTACACCTATCTTCTTTTTTCTGCTTGGTCATCTCTTTCCATGTGGACTTCCTCATCCAGGCAGTGAAAATCTTCAAGTCTGCCAACTTTTCCTTAGGCACATCTAAGCCCTATTCAGATTGGGCAAGGGAAACTCATAAATACTTCCCTTCTATCCATAGTATTTACGTTCAGCTACTGAAGCTTAAGTAGGAGATTGCCAGGTGTCCGAAAGGAACATCAAGACTCTTAGAAAATTCTTCACGCCCAGTGACGTCCCACATGGTCCTGGAGACTACAGACTGCTCCTATCTGCTCAGAACACTCCCCATCTTTTTCCTCCCCTCCCCAGACATGTGAAACTGCATATACATTGTGACCTTACACAACTGCCTTCCCAAATCCCACACACCTCCCTTGGAGGTGGAGCAGTTCCTTCCCCAAACAACTCCCATACTTGAAGCACCTTGCAAATCAAGTTTGAATTTGTGTTTTAGTCCTAGAATGAAATTTTATTTTACCAGATGACAGTTCTAGCGGCTTCAGCAAACCCAGTTTGAACTCTCAATGGCTTTTAAAAATTATTTTTTTAATCTCATGATTTTGTGAGTCACGAATTCAAACAGAATGCAATCAGGCAATTTTTCTACTTCATATTCTATTAATTGACTATAATGAAAGGAGGAACAAAAGGACAAGCATTGGGGAAGGGACAAACATACTTTTGCTTGGAGATTCCCTACTCTGAAAAACAAGCAAAAGCAGCTCAGGAACACTTTACTAAACTGTTCTTTATAATTTTTAATTCCCGCCCCTGCCCCCCCGACACAAATACCAAACGATATATTAATTAACTAATATAAAGCATTCAAAGATTAATTCCCTGGATTCAGGATTTAGGGACGTTTTAGTCAAAGAACACTACACTATCCTTTTCCTCAAATGCAGTTCAAAGTCTGTGCAATTCTTCATACATTCAATCAAATATATTAGCTTGCTACAGGTTAGGATGCATCTTCCCTCTATTCTGACCTCTATTTTCAATCAATGTCTATGCTTTAAATGATTGAAATAAATGATAGAATTTGCTTTCTGACAAATGTATGTGGCAGATGTACAGTTTTCCACTGAAACTTGAAACAGAATCCTCTTCAGAAACTCAACCCCAGTAAAGAGATAGGAATGTATGAAAGGCTTCACTTTTGCACATTGTCAGGGAACAACACGCACACAAAATACAATGTTTACATTGTACCCACTGGAATTGTGCAACCTGGCAGCTAATAACACTACTGCAAAGTTCTTTCTATTACTGGACCAAGTCTGCTTTTAAAATATTACTTTATATTTTACTATTTTTCAGTGGAAATATATTTCCATGTTTCCTAATTCCAAAAGTGGGATTTTTTTACTCATACTTATCCCCAGTTTCTTATGATCTCCTCCTTCCTCATTGCCATTTCTATTCTTCCCATCTATTCTGCTTCTCCATATCCTATAAAATCCTCCAGTGCCAACTCACGAAATTCTCCCTGATATTTCTAGCCAATTCTAATCTGTTATGATCCTTCTGAATCCCAGAGTTGAGTTTTTACCATGAGATTTTTCTTTCTAGAGGAGGAAGTAGATTATTATTCGAAACTACTGGCATCTAGACTTTACTGTCATCCATCTAGCATCTATTATGCTTGAACTAAGTTGCTGGTACATGCAATGCTCATTTAAAACCTGAAATTTTTATATAAAGCCTGAACTCTTCCTCAAACATTGCCATTCATTGGGCAAATCATAGAAATTCAATTTCCCTGCCCTGCCCTGTATGCCAGATCTCAGGTGGGAAATTGGTTTTCTTTTGGCTTGTACAAGTGGCATGATTTTCCAAAATAAGAAACAGCAAACAGCTCTTGGTGAAGTTCCAAATAATTGCACTGCTCTCTTGATTTACCCAATAGTTACTTACCTGGAAAAATGGGTAAATCTTAATAGTATGTCAAAAATAACTAGTCATCATTTGTAAAATTGAAAATTGATTTATATCCTAGTCTCAGATAATTATAAACAATTTTTTACACCTACATGATGTCTAGCCAGAAATTTAAGACCCATGTGGTATTTTTCATTATCATCATTACTTTCCTATTCAATGAAGTGTGTTGAGCATCCCATTTCCTATCCAAGAAATGGCAATAGTGCTCCGCCCACCACGGTTATTGTACATAGAATAACTCCTCACACAAATTTCAATATCCCGCAGTAGGTCCCCATGGGGAACCACATCTAGTTTTTAGATGTCTAAGAGTAGAAGACAGATCATGGACAACTTATAACGTATGTAAAAGATATTAGGCTTATCATTAGGGTATTGGGAAACCATTGAAGAATTTTAAGGCAAAGAGCAATGTGATGAATTTTGTATTATAGAAAACAGAAGTGGCCTACCATGCACAGAAATAATTAGACAGGAGTTGGCATGGTAAATTGAAGACCTTTAGTAGTTCATGTGAGAAACAATGGTGAAGTGAGATCGAAATGGCCTGGAACCAGCTAGTTAGGAATTATATTCCAGAGAATTTAGAGATTAATTCTAAGAGAATAAAAAATTAGATAAGGATCTAGTTTGTAGTATAATCTTATATTTCATTTTTCTCTTGGAGTTTGATCTATATTATCTCTCACAATACTTCTACCTCTAAGGTTTTTTTAATGTCATTATTTTTTATTTTCATTGAAATTACTTTAGAAGTCACTGTAAAAAATATTCTTTTTTTTATTTTATTCTTTTTTTTTAATTTGCACATGGGCAGGAAGCACCAGGGATTGAACTCCAGACCTCCAGCACAGCAGGTCGGAGCTCTGCCTGCTGAGCCATGGCAGCCGCCCTGTAAAAAATATTCTATAATCAAAAATTATCCACATTAAGAAATCATCTGGAATAAACTTTCACATAATAATTTGAAGAGTTCAAACCAACATCTTTAAGTAAATTTAACACTTTCCCCTAAATTCCATAATAATAGAGATAAGTCACTCTCTGACTTTGAATTTTCTCAGAGCCAGCTGATGTATAATACTTAACAGATTGAATGTTTCGATCAAGTATTCATTTTCTCCTCAGATTTGGATTAGTATAGGCTTTAATTTATACATACAATGAGAAAGGGGAAATTCAGTTTAGAAGATAATTTAAATGCCTAAATAGGATAAAGTTCTTATACCATTGTATCACCAACTTTAATTGCACTACTGTCACCTGGGGAGCTTTTTATAAACAAAGATTTCGAGACCCCATATTCAGAATTTCTGATTCTGTTAGTATGGGAAGGTATTCAAGAACATGAACTGTTTTTATTTATTCATTTATTTATTTGTGTGCTTAAGAAATTGGCTTTTGATTGGTTAACTGAGCAATTAATATATAAGTAACCCAATCAATATATGTAGTACTCAGATTAAATTTTGAGAAATAATCAAGCAATATTTCACAATACTCTATTCTGCCTCATATATATGGAATATATAGATAGATAGATAGATAGATAGATACAGTATTTCCAGAAGTATAAATGTATCAATTCCTTTCATTGGGAGTGGTCTATATTTTTCCCCAGAAAAATATTATTTTTAAATAATCTTAGAAAATAATAGTTTGCTATGTGCTAAGCAATAAAATAAAATAGTCTAAACTACTTCAATAAATGAGAATATCCTCTGATAATGCTTCTGGGGGAGGGAGAGGGCACCTATGAGATGCAAACGTCTAATTCAGTGATTATCAATCCTGATTATGCGTCACCTAAGCAGCTTTAAAACATCCTAAAGCTCAGGTCACATGCCAGACTAACTATAAGCATCTCTAGGTATAAGTCCCAGGCAGCAGCTTTTTAAAAACCTCTCAAATAATTTCAATGTTTATCTCTGGTTGAGAACCACTCATCTAATGCACCTATCAGTAAGGTAATCAGCTAAAACAGGTTTCCAATACAGGAACTCCCTTAATTTTACAAATTGCCATTATTAAACCAGGTGTTGGTGGCCTGGAGATCGTTTCTGTGTTGCCTTTCTGATACCTGTAACCATTTATTAATTTTATTAATTTCCACAGTAAAAATCCCTTTATGAGGAATTGGTTTTATTAAACCTAGAAGTGATAAACTTCCTTTCGATACTTATTGAATCCATCTGAACACAATTGTTAATGCACACACATTTTTCTATTTCTAAAACTACTCTTATAATTCTCATTTTTATGGTTCAAGCTGGCAAAGAAAAAATCTGTATTTCACCTTCAGGAATATGTAAGCCACCATTTCACCACTAAATGCAAAAATAGCTGTAAGTGGTACCATTTTAAATCAACATGAAAACATGGAGCTTTTTATCTAAAACCTCAGCAATTTAAATCACTTTTATAAAGTGATCTTTTATAAAAGTGTCCCTGCAATTATAAAAGTGTCCCTGCAATTATTTCTTTATTTGATATTTTTCCTGATTATTTGATGCCTGTTTAAATAGTAAAGAATGCATTCTTTCTAGAATTAAGATAGTAGAAAAGGAGAGATTCAGAAATGCTGTCTGCAATAAAGAGAAAAATATCTTTGTAATACCAAAGCTCTCAATTTGTGACAAGTTAAAATGGACTAAAATAGACAAAAAAAATGCACACATGTGCCCTTTCACCTATTTCCCTTAGCAATGAGACTTACCTTATTCTCTTTCATATCTGCATATTTCCCATTTACAAAACCAATTTAGTCTATGATAACAAATGCTTACTTTAAAAAGAGGGCAAGCATCGGCCTGCACTTCAAACCATCTGGAGTAAAATTCAGTCTCAGTCACTTTCTAGCTTTGTGGTCTTTCAGAAGTCACAGCTGACATGACCCTTAATTTTGTATCTGCAAAAAAAGCATGGTAACATCTGCTCTGACTTTCACAAAATTGTCGGAATCATGAGAAGTATAAAGTGATCTGAAATAAGAGTGTATACCATGTACTCCTTTAATGCTTTATTTTTTACCTAAAATGTGTAAATTAATATTCATTTGACAGTTTGATTTATTAACCATAAATAGAATGCATTGTCAACTATTTTAATATTAATTTCTTTGAAATGGAACAAGAACTTAAAGATATTTGTGAAGCAATTTGAGATTTTTTTCAAAGTATTTTAAGTTGTCTCTCCCATTCCTAAATTAAAAAAATTTTTACTGAGCCATTTCATTAAAAACTTCCATAGGTTTCAACTTTATTTACATATATACATTTTTTCCAAATATATTTTATCATTAAATTATATAATTATAGTAACAAATACTATAGACAGCAACAGGTTTGAATCAGCTCTTGGCAATCATTCAGCTGAACTGGTAGAAGCTTAGCCATATTAAAGAGTAGCCTAGTAATCAGTATTCAGAATACTTGGGGCATCAATCTATATGATTTATAGAGAAAATAGCTTCAGTTAACCAAGCCAGTAGTTTATCTGGAGTTAAGAGAACATAAGAGTTAAGAGAACTTCTCTACTCTTTAATTCCATGTCCAGCAGAAAATAATTGTCGCTCTTCCCTTATTATCATGACATCAAATATTATTTTTCACACTTTTTTTATTTGTATCTTTTATATGTCTACTAGATTACACACCCCTGGGGGGAGGAACTGTCTTGTTCATCTTTGTATTTTTTCTCAATATCTCCTGATATACCCCTTGCATACATGTACTTTTGATAAATAAATGAATGTTGCATTAAAAGAAACAGAAATAATTTCTAATATATTAGAAACATAGCTATGCTTTAGTCTTTTTTATACTTGAAAGTCCTTTTGGAGAAATAATTAGGAAATATAGCTAGTAAAAAAAAAGCATGTGATATGTAGTTTAATTTACATTTTTCCACTAGGAAAATGAAATTCTATCTATATTTTAGAAAATGTAATGCTGATATGTTTCTGAAAACTATAAATTTATTATTTTTATTTAAATATCACATACTTTTATCAATTCAGCTTTCAATATTCTATAAACTGTTTAATTATATTCTATAAAAATCTCTGTTTCTAGTCCAAGAAGACTTGTATTTTAATGTTATTAACTGTATAATTATTGAGAAAGGTCATTATTATTGACAAATATACCTGAACACAAAGCAATTATCATGTTATAATAGCATTCAAGTTTTATTATTAAGAACAATGAATCATAGATTTAAATCATGATGGTATTCAAAGCCAAGGGAATATGAAAGTTATATAAGAATTTACTCTGCCTTCTGAGAGAAACACTGAAGCTAGAGCTAGGTGTCCAACACCTGCATTAGTTACCTCAATGCCTAGCATATATAAGGTATTCAGTAGATGTTTCTAAGTTGATAAATGGTTGAAAAACTGCCTTGAGTGAACACAAATTAAAAATATCTTCTTGTATGAATCAAAACCCATACTAGGGGTAGAATTTCAGAAACTTCCAAAGAAGTTTTTGAGAAACTTTGAGAAAATTTTTCAAAAACATCTGAAACCTGAAAATAGCAGTAAAATTAATCTAGAACTTTATGTATATGAAGTGTACATGAAGAGGGAGAAGAATGCTTGGTACCTACAGTTCAGCTCTACTTCTGTGTAAAACAAGGATGCAGCAGTGCTCAGAGACAGATGTCACTCTGGTTCAACTCTCATCCATCTTTTTCAGAGATAGACAAGAGAATTGCCAGCAATAAAATACTGAATATTACCTGAGTAGGTATTGATACTGAAATTTAGCGTTTCTTGAAATGATCAGTAGAACTCTCAGGGAAATACACAGAAACTTTACCAGGGTGACAGAGAATGAAGATATGAGTTACTGATTATAGCTTACTTTCTAATCAGTCCATTTACTATTCTTTCTTTCCTTGGAAAGGTTCTACAATACTCCCATGAGATGCCAGAGAATTCCTCGGTTGACCTCAGTTTTTCCCTTTATATTCTATGACAATGAATACATGATGATTTCATAGTAATAAAGTACATGGTGTTAAACTTTTTGTCTCACTGTGCTCTCCCACTTTGTTGCAGAACCTCCCCCCACTTTTTTTTTCACCTTATATACCCAGCACTGGGCATGGTACCAGATAAATAGCAGGCATTCAGTAGGTGTTATAGTTTTTAAAAGTGACAAATAAAAATCATTAAATATTCAATGAAGTAACAAGTGATAGTGGCAATGACTGAATGCCTCTCTTCTATGGATTAAGAACACAAAGATAAACTATATATCTACACTGATGTAAGATGTTCATTATGTTTTAAAGGAGACAGGCCAACACACATATCATAACACTGAAATTCAGGCTGTTAAATCCAATTAGACTATTTATATTAGTTTTGGAGGAAGACAGGAGGGAGAATGATGAATTCTGATAGGCATCAATAAGAACATAGGATCAGGGAAACATTGGTAGAAGAAGTTGGCAGAAGTTGAGTGAATTTGGAAGGATTTATAGAAATTCCACATCAGGTAGAAAAGGAACAGTTATGGAGAAAGGTTTCAGAGAGAAAAAAAGTACTGTCATGGTCAGATTCATGTGTCAACTTGGCCAAGTGGTGATACTTGTTTGTCTGGTTGGACAAGTGCTGACCTGTCTGTTGCGATAAGGACATTTCATAGAATTAAATCATGATCACGTCAGCTGTATCCACAGCTGATTCCATTTGTAATCAGCCAAAGGGGAGTGTCTTCTGCAATGAGTAATGCTTAATCTGATCACAGGAAGTCTTTTAAGGAGGATTCAGAAGAGACAGGCTCTCTTCCTGCTTCGGCTGGTGAGCCTCTCCTGTGGAGTTCGTCCAGATCCTCCATCGGAATCGTCGGCTTCACAGGCTGCCCTGCGGATTTTGGACTCTGAGTTCCTGTGGTCACGTGAGACATTTCTATAAATTTTTTTATTTGCGAGTGTTCCCTGTTGATTCTGTTTCTCTAGAGAGCCCTAATACAAGTACCATCACAAAAAACACAAGGTGTGACGTGAAAGTATATTCAGTAAATTGGATTATAATCACATCATTCTTAATATAGGTTTCAACACCTAATTTCATGCTATTTTCCCTATTCAATAACATTATGATTTTGAGAGTCTTCTTAAAATGCATTGTGGGTAATCTTCATTTTAACTTATCTGCCGTAAAGATCTACTTCACTGTTATGGGAAATCCCATTAAAGTTCACACATCACATGTGGAAAAAAGATTCAGAGGAAGCCATGTTCCATATTCCCACACATACTCCACGAGATGTGTTATTAAAAGTTTTTTTCCCACTGTAAGAAGCAAATCTACAAAATCATCAAGACTCTTAGGAACTCATCACTTTAGAATGATATCAAAATGACTATCTTTCTGTTTTTACCTTGCAAAGGCAGGGAAGCAGAAAACGTTGAATTCTGTGTGCCTGTGAGAGTCTCACCTGGCTCTCTGCTGGACAGATATTTTCACTTATATGGGTTAAGCTTTATTTCCTCTTAATTCAGAAGTTTAGGACTTGTTTCATAGTTATCCAATGAGACATCTTAGATATCCAAAAAGAATTCTCACTAATTCTTCCCAGTGATGCTATCATCTTCCCAAAGCACGTCTCCTCCATGTCCGTGGCAGATTCTCCTTGTTGATAATCAAATCTCCATTTCAAAGTTGTTTTGTTTCCTCGCCAGGTTCAAGCTAAGGGTGGCCATATGATACATTTCTGATCAGTGAGACACAGTGAAAATCTGGTGTAGAGTTCTTGGAAATTTTTTGTGTTCCCTGGTACTAGTATTGCCTTTACCTCTGGCTCTCCTTCTTCATCCTGCTTTAATATTCTCATATAGTTTAGGGTTACAAAAAACAAAAACAAAATTCAGGTATTGGCAGAGCCACACTCCCTCTGAGGCTCTGGGGGAGAATCCATCCTTTGTCTCTTTTGGATATTGTTGGGTGCCCATATCCTCCAGTCATTGTATTTACCTGCATCACTCCAATCTCTGCCTCTGTCTTATTATCACCTTTTCCAGTCCTTAGCTATCTCTGCCTCCCTCTTATAAGTAAGGCCCACTCAGAAAATCCAGCATAAGCACTGTTGTAGTTTGCTAGCTGCTGGAATGCAACATACCAGAAATGGAATGGCTTTTAAAAAGAGGAATTTAAGAAGTTGCTAGTTTACAGTTCTAAGGCCGAGAAAATGTCTCAGTTAAAACAAGTCTATAGAAATGTCCAATCAAAGGCATCCGGGGAAAGATACCCTGGTTCAAGAAGGCCGATGAAGTTCAGGGTTTCTCTCTCAAGTGGAAAGGCACATGGTGAACAGGTTAGGGTTTCTCTTTCATCTGGAAGGGCACATGGTGAACACGGTGTCATCTGCTAGCTTCCTCTCCTGGCTTCCTGTTTCACAAAGCTCCCTGAGAGGCATTTTCCTTCTTCATCTCCAAAGCTCGCTGGCTGGTGGACTCTGCTTCTCGTGGCTATGTCATTTTGCTCTGCTCTCTCTGAATCTCTTCCATCTCCAAAATGTTTCCTCTTTTATAGGACTCCAAAAACTTATCAAGACCCACCCAAATGGGTGGAGACATGTCGTCACCTAATCCAGCTTAACAACCACTCTTGATTAAATCACATCTCCAGGGAGATGATCTGATCACAGTTTCAAACATACACTATTGAATAGGGATTATTCTGCCTTTATAAAATGGGATTTAGATTAAAACATGGTTTTTCTAGGGGACATACATCCTTTCAAACCAGCACAAGTACCTCCTCTCAATATCTTTAACATAACCACATCATTTTTCACTTAAGATAATATTTACTTGTTTCCATCTAAGCTGGTAATCATATCTAGGGATATGAATGTTAACTATTTGGGGGACCATTTTTTTTTCAATTTATCCAAGTCTTCTCTCTGGACCCCAAATATTCATATCCATTCTACATGCACATACATTCACTCCATTCCAACATCCCAAAGTCTTAACCCATTACATTCACTTTGAACTCAAGTCCAATATCTCATCTAAGTATTATCAGCTCAAAATCCCATATATCTTCATCTAAATCAGTATATTTGAAACACTGAGTATGATATATCTGGGGGCAAAATAAAACCTCTCTACCTGTGGACCTGTGAAGATAGAAAACAAGTTATCTGCTTCTAGCATACGATGATGGGACAGGCATATGATAAAGATATGAATATTCTCATTTAAAAGGGAGAACATGGAAGGAATAAAGCTGTCATACCCCATGCAAGTTAGAATTCCAGCAGAAATTCCATTGTGTTTCAAGGCCTGAGAATAATCATCTGTGTTTCGAATCTCCACCCTCTGGGCCCATGGTTCTGCTTCTGGCCTACAGATCCACGCCCTGCCTGAACCTTGGGCTTCTGACTCTGCTTCCACATGGTTTTTCAGGGACAAAGATGCCATCCTTGGAGAGATACTTTTCTTAAAGAGGACTGCATGTTCGCACCTGAGTACCTTTTCCAGCCTCTTTTCAGCCTGTAGTACTTTGGGAGTCTGACAACATCCTTTTATTTAGTCAAGTCTCTGTCCCTGTCAATACCAGCTGATTGTGTTTCTAATGGTATCACATTCTTAAAAATTTTTAAAGATTTTTAAAGGATCTCCTGTGTATATTATAGAAATTCACACCATTAGACCAAGGGCTCGTTTACAGATCTTCCCTGGCTAACCTCATATCTGTTCTGGCTTCTGCTAAGATGTTTGAGTGGCTCAGTGAGTTACATGCCTATTCTCTACAGCAAAAAAAAAAAAAAACCAGCAAAAAAATGAGAATGCCAAAGCTATGTCTTTGGATTCTCTTCAGAACATTCTTTTAATGGTGAATCTCCTAATTTTAATAACTGTGGCACTTTGGAAAGTTTCCCAAATCATCAAGTGCTGGTTATTTTTTGCTTCCCTAAAGTATCTCATTCTTTAGGTCGTATTTTATGATAAGCAGCAAAAGAAATCACCCCACTTGAAAATTTTGCATGGAAATTTCTTCAGCTAAATGTTCAAGTTCATTGCTTATTAGTTCTTACATAGGCCATACTTCTGCTAATATAACAAGGATCTCCTTCCCTCTAGTTTCTTTCTCATGCTCCTCATTTCTTTCTGATCCCTCACCAGAATCATCTATAATGTTCATATTTCTATGACCATTTTGTTTACGATGATGTATGCATTCTCTAGGATGACAGAAAATTCCTCTACTGTCCTCACTTCCTTCTGAGCTCTCACCAAAAGCACTTTTACTGCCCATTTTTCTACCAACAGTCTATACAAGGCAATCTAGGCTATTTTTTTCATATTTTTTTCACAATTCTTACAGTATATACCATTTTCTAATTCCAACATCACTTTTACATTTTTAGGTATTTGTTACAGCAGCATCTCATTTCCTAATACCAAAATGCCTATTAGTTTTTTAGGACTGCCATTAAAAATGAACAAACTTGTTGGTTTAAAAAAGCAGGAATTTATTTCCTCACAGTTCCAGAGGCCTGAGGTCCAGAATCAAGGAGTGTGAGGGAGACACTCTTTATAGAGGCTTGGGAGGAAGAACCCATTCTTTGTCTTTTCTATTTCTGGTGGCCGCTTACTGCTCCTTGGCATTCCTTGGCTTGTGACAGCTTCACTCCAATCTCTGTTCATATTCACATCACCTTCTAGACAGTGTGCGTTTAACTTCCTCCTACCTCCTCTTATAAGGATACTTATCAGTGCATTTAGGCCTCACCTGGATAATCCAAGTTCATTTCATTTCAAGATCAAGATACTTATCCTTAACTGCAAATACTTTTTTCTAAATAAGGCATTTTTCAGAGGTTCCAGGAATTTGACATGGATAGTCTAAGGGAGCGACATTTTCAGGCTGCCACAACATTCATGAGGGATATTGGTGGATTATTTTTTTTCATATTGGCTCTGCAGGTTTTTGATAATACTAACTTCATAAAATGAGGTGAGGGCAGTGCAACGGTGGCTCAGTGGCAGAGTTCTCGCCTGCCGTGCCGGAGACCTCGATTTGATTCCCAGAGCCTAACCATGCCAAAAAATAAAAAGAATTGAGATGTGTTCCCTCTTCTCCTATTTTCTGGAAGAAATTATCTTGAATTAGTGTTAATTCTTTTAAACATTTGTCAGAATTCTCCAGCAAAATTAGGCTAGTTTACATATTTCTTTTGGGTGAGTTTTTAAATTATGAATGCAAATTTTTATTGGATAAATTGTTGTAGTCTGCATTTTAAGAAATTGGTCCATTTCATTTAAGTTGGCAAATGTACATGTGTAGTGTTGTTTGTAGTATTCTCTTGTTATCCTGATATTGTTCAACAGGTCTGTTAGTGATACAACTGCTTCATTCCTGATATTGGAAATTTTTGTCTTTTCTCATTTTTCTTTGTCAAGCTTTGCTAGAGGTTTGCCAAGTACATTGATCTTTTCTATGAACCAGCTCTGTCATTGATTTTCTCTACTGTGTTCTTTTTTCAATTTCATTGATTTTTGTCTTTATGTTTATTTTTCCATTCATTGTGCTTTGTTTGGGTTTATTTTGTTCTTCTTTTTCTAGGTGTTTGAGGTAGGAGTTTAGGTTATTAATATAATACCTTTCCTCTTTTCTAGTGTACTCATTTAGCACTATAAATTTCCCACTCAGTACTGCATTAGCTGTTTTCCACAAATTTTGATATGCTGTGTTTTCATTTTCATTCAGTTAAGTTTATTTTCTTATCTCTCTCCAATAGTCTACTTTGGCCCATGGATTATTTAGAAATGTGCTCTTTTTTCTAAACATTTGGTGATTTTACTATTACCTTTTCCTTATTGATTTCTAGAATGATTTCATTGTGATCAGAAAACAGCGCTACATGATTTCAAATCTTTTGCTTTATATATATATATATATATATATATATATATATATATTCCATGGGCACTTGAAGAGAATATATGTTCTGTTGTCATTGGGTGAATATTTTTTAAATGTCATTGGATTCTGTTGAATAATGGTGTTGGTGAACTCTATATCATTGTTTATTTTACATCATGTTACCTCCCTGTAGGATGAAAAGCCTGAGAAAAAGGGAGGGAACTTTATTAAAATTTGATGTGGATAAAAGTCTAGATTCCCCTGCTTAGTATTTGCTAGTGGGAATTGGGGGGCGGGGGGTGTCAAAGTTTTTTTTTTTTATGGCATTTGGCCACAATGGAGTGATGATTTTCTAAGAGCTTACTGTCTTGCTATGTTAATCCTCTCCTTGACCTCCTTAGTAAAATCAAGAATAAACAAAAGAGCAGAGTTTTGTTGCTGTTGTTGTTTTCACCTGTTGGAATTTCCAGGTTGTCAGCTCTCTAACACACTCTCTGAGAAATGTGATGATAAAAGAACTCACCACATTGCCCTTCTTTGTGCCCTGAAATACCTCGCCAGTCTGTCTTCTTCTCTCTACCTTTCAGGGTCTTTTTATGTTTGCTTCATATGTAATGTCCATGGTTTCACTTTGTTAGACTTAGTCAGAAACCTTGTTTTGGCCAAAAAAATAACAGAAGTGATATATGTTAGTTGAAATGTGAAGCTTTTAGAGAAATCAAGTGTTTTTCACCACTGTACTTTTCTTTCTTCTAATTAGCGTGCAATGCCCATATAGTTGCTAAACATTCCTGGATCCCAGACAGAAGAAAACATAGAGCAGGAACAAAACCAGCCTAGAGCTGTCATATATAACCTGATGGCAAAAAGACATTTTTTCTTGTTGTTAAGCCACTGAAACTTTGATATTATTTGTTATTACAACACAATCTAAAAAAATTGATTAATGCAGTCCTTCTATATAGGGATGACTTCATTGTTTTTTACATTCTTAAACACTCCTTTATAATATTCTATTCTGCAAATTTTTGTTGATTTATGTGAAGCTTAATAATAAATAATTTCTAAAATCAAGTATTTCATGCACTGTTTAAATTACCTTTTCCAGTGTTTCTAAAACATTAACAATAGCAATTATAAGTGCATTTCTGTCATTTATCTCACACAAGAATGAAAAAAGAGAAGAAAGAAAGAAAGATAGAATGACATTGTGTTTTGGTGTTTCATACCTAGAGATAAAATCATTCCTTCTAAAAACTTTGAGTAGAAACTGCCAATGTGCATATTGTTTACTTTATATTTTGAGAATCTGATGAAGGGAATTGCTTCAACAGATACTCAGAATTAAAAAAAAAATTCACATAAAATTTTCATATGCTGTACGCATGCTGTTGCATTGGAAATGTATGACCATTATGAGTATAAAATATGACAATAATTGTATTACTTCATTTTATGCAAAAATAGCCAGTTCCTAAAAATAAATGAAAAGAGTTTGTACTAATTTATATTTATAAACAGTTAGGAAAATCAAGAACAAACTTTAAATCTAAAAGTGATGTTATAGGACATGAATAAAATTTTAGATTAGTTGTTGTTGACATGACCCCACAAGTATGTTTTGAAATTCAAATGATGTCTTTAATTTTTATATTTGTGTCAACACTCCCTGTAAACCTTGTGCCAGTTTGAAAGTATTATATAACCCAGAAAAGCCAGGTTTTATTCCTGGTTCAATCTTGCTGGGGCAGCCATTTCTTTTAATCCTGATACAATATTTAAGGTTGGAAATTTTGTATTAAATTATCTCCAGGGAGATGCGGCATGCCCAATCATGGTTATAAACTTTTGATTGAATGCAAATGTTACTGTATCCATTCAGGATGGGTCTTGTTTAGTTTACTGGGAACATTTAGAAGGGGGAACATTTTGGAGACAATTAGAAATGACAGAACCAATGGAACCTTTACAGCAGAGCTAACACAGATGTCAATACTTGGAGAACAGAGGCACAGATGTTTGAAGATGCCTGGAGCCCAACAAATGTTGCCATGAGATGTTAAGGAAGTCAGAACCTGGAGAGAACCAAAGGAAGCCAAGAGATGAAAGTCAGCCCTGGAGAAGCAAAGTGAGGATCCCCCAAAGAACCAGAGGCTGAAAGCAATGGAGCTCAGTAGGAAGGGACAAGCAGATACCAGCCACATGACATGGACAGAGCTGTTCCAGACCCATCGACCTCCCGTGAATTAAGGTATCTTTCCCTGGATACCTTAGCTTGGACATTTTTACAGGCTTAGAACTGTACACTTGAAACTTATTCCCCCTTTTTAAACACAGCTCCAGTTCTGGAATATCGCATTCTGGCAGCTTGAAAACTAAACCAAATCTTGACACAAAAATATATTGTAAGAAATGAAATCTGACCTCTTATAGATTGTCATATGTTTGCTATGACAATGAGGATATGCTTATGTTCAAGAAATAGTAGATTTCTCCTAGACTCTTTGAGTTGAATTATGTCATGTCATTTCCATTGTGTACAAGTCAAGGAATTTATGTTTGGGGAAGTCTCCATCCTTGATGTTATCTATTACAGAAAGCAGAATAATAACGTATTTCAAAGTAATAGTCATCTCCAAAATTTATCTTTCAAAATTTTTTGTAGTGTCCTCAGTATCTACAGATTTATTTACACAGACAGCATGATAAAGCATTATCACGTTTAACTAGAGTCTGTAGCGTTACTTCTTTTCACAATAAAGTCTTCAAATATATTATTGCTTCTGATATTCTCATGCAGAAGAACACATTAGCTAAAAGACCTCATCATTTTCCAAGAATATCTAAAATAATGATCATAGAGTCTTAAATCAAATGTTTACTGCATTTTTCTGTTAAAATATACTTACAAGTTTATTCAAGATTATTCAGAGAGTATAGGCCTTTTTATTGTCATTCTAAACAAAATAAAATTCATACTCAAATTTCAACCAATTTTATCAAGAATTTCTTCATAGAAGAATGATTTTTATGTCTGCCTCCAGTATTAACAAAAGCTTTTGAACAGGAAAGTGCTTTGCTATATTGGCTCTCTCTGTTTAGAGGTGAACTACATAAGGAACAAGAAAAGAAAATGGAGATGTGCCCAGCGAAAAAGACAGAAAGGTAGGAGAAAACCTTGCAAAGGAAGTCAAAAGAATGTCCTCTTAAGAAAGACAAGGATAACTAGGTGTAAAATTGTTGGAAGCTAATTAAGATGAAGACAGAGTAGAACACATAAAAACTGGTAAAACTGAGGTCATTGATTATAGAATAAAAATCATGTCAATGAAATAAATAGTAGAGGCAGAAGCCAAACTATCAGGTTTGAAAAACAAATGGGGTAATAAAGTAATTTTTCTACTGAAATAAAGAAAAAGGATGATAATTGGAGTTGCGAGTCAAGAGTGGGATTTTGTAAGTGATGGGACATTTTGGAACATGTTGTTGGAAGGTGGGAGAGTCTCAGTAGTCTAGCAGAGAAAGGACTTGCTAAAACCCAGTATTCATGATGCCTGATAAAAAGTCAGCAAAGGAAGATGAAAGTGATCTTCTTCAACCCCATAAAGAGTTTCATGAACTCACAGATAACGTCATCCTTAGTGGTGAAAATCTGAGTGTTCCTTTTCTAAAATCAGAAACAAGACAAGGAGGCCCATTCTCATTACTTCAATTCAATCTTGTACTGGATGTTCCAGCCAGTGCAATAAGGCAAAGAAATAAAAATTAAATCCAATAGATTGAAAGGCAAGAAGTAAAACTGTCTTTATCCATAGATGGAGCGATTAGTATGTAGAAAATCCAATAAAAATCTACAAAATAGTATAAAAACTAATAATTTAGTAAGGTTATAGGATACAAGATCAATATACAAACATAAATCGAATTTCTATGTGATGAGATATCATAAATTTAATTAAAATATATCCTATAAAATGGCATCAAAATACACAATGCACAAGGATAAGCCTCACAAAAGATGTGCAAATTAGGTACACTGAAAATATGAAACATTTCTGACAGAAATTAAGGAAGACAAGTAAGTAGAGGGACATACTGTGGTTAGGGTTTGGGGGATTTAACATTGTTAAAATGTCCAAATTGATCTATAGATTCTATGCAATGCTAATAAAATTCCAACAAGCATTTTTGAAGAAATTGATAAACTTTCTAAAATTTACTTACAAATGAGAAGGCCCAGAATATACACAATAACTCTGAAACAAAAAACAAGTTTGAAGGACTAAACTACCAGAATGAAAACATATTATAAAGCCACAATAACCAAGAGAGTATGTTACTGGTGTAATAACAGACAAATAGATCCATGGAGTAGAATAAAGAGTCCAGAAATAGACCCACTGTTCTAGTTTGCTAGCTGCCAGAATGCTATATACCAAAAATAGAATGGCTTTTAAAAGGGGGAAGTTATTAAGTTGCTAGTTTACAGTTGTAAGGCCAAGAAAATGGCTCAGTTATAGCAAGTCTATAAAAATGTCCAAATTAAGGCATCTAAGGAATACCTTGGTTCAAGAAGGCCAATGAAGTTCAAGGTTGCATCCTCAACTGGAAAGGCACACGGCAAACATGGCGACATCTGCTAGATTTTTCTCCAGGCTTCTTGTTTCATGAAACTCCCCTAGGAACATTTTTCTTCTTCATCTCTGAAGGTTTCTGGCTGTGTGGGTTCTCGTGGTTTTGTCATGGCTCTGCTCTCCCAGAATCTCAAGTGTTTTCCAAAATGCTTTTTCTTTTAAAGGATTCCAGTAAACTAACCGAGGACCCCCTGGAAAGGATGGCGTCACATCTTCTTCTAATCCGAGGTTAATACCCACAATTGGGTGAGTCACATCTCCATGGAGATAATCTAATTAATTGTCCAGCATACAGTACTGAATATGGCTTAAAAGAAATGCTGCCTCCATAAAATTGAATTAGGATTAAACCTGGCTTTCCTAGGGTACATATGTCCTTTCAAACTGGTACACCCACCTATATACATACAACCAATTTTCAATGTAAGTACAAAAATTATTCAGTGGAAAAAAAAACCTTCAACAAATGGCAGTGAAACCAATCGGACAACCATATGCAAAAATAAAGAAATGAATATGGATTCACACATTGTACCATATGTAAAGATGAACTCAAAATGGACTATAGATCTAAATATAAGACCTAAAACTATAAAACTTTTATAACAAACAGAGGGAAATCTTCGAGCTCTTATCTAAGATTTCTTAGAAAAAAACACTAGTAGCACAATTGATAGAAGAACAGGTTGTTAAATTGGACTTCATCAAAATTACAAACTTCTGCTCATTAATTAATACTCCTAAGAGAATGAAAAGACAAGCTAAAAACTTGGAGAAAATAATTTGAAATCACATATCTGACAAAGGAATTGTTTCCAGAATATTTGAAAACTTTTCTAAGTCAATATTGAACAAACAATTGACAAAATGGACATGAGATTGAAACAGACACTTCACAAAGAAACACAGATAACAAGTAACCACATGAAAAGTTGCTGGACAACAAGAGTCATTAGGAAAATGTAAATTCAAAACACAATAGGATGTTTCTACAGAAGGGATGGCTAAAGTTAAAATGTGTGAGCATAGGAAAAATTTGTCCAGGATGGTGGCAACTGGAACTCTTATTCACCACTGGTAAAACACTGCAACCAATTTGGAAATATTTGCAAGTTTCTAACAAAAATGCAGCTTCCATACAATCCAGCCATTCCACTCTTAGGTATTCACCCAAGTGAACTGAAAGTATATGTCCACCCAAAGACTTGTATGTAAATATTAATAACACCTTCATTTGTAGTAGCCAAAACCTGGAAAAAAAACCAAAATGTCCATTAACTGGAGAACAGACAAACTGTAATATAATCATTCAAGGCTATATTGTTCAGCAGGAAAACAGAATAGGCTGTTCATACATACTCAAAATGATAAATATCACAAAATTACGATGAATGACAGAAGCCAGACCAAAAGAGAGTACTTTCTGTCTAATTCCATTTATATAATGTTTTTAAAAATGCAGATTGACCTGTAGTGGCATAAAGGAGAACAATGGCTTCTTGGAGACAGTGGGTGAGGTGTGGATAAGGCCAAGAGGGGTGTTTACAAAATGTTACAAAGAAACTTTTTGGGGTAATGGATACATTATTTCAAACGTGGTGATGGATGGGTATACACATATGTCAAAACTTATCAAATCCTGTTGTGAAGTTGTGCAGTTCATTGCATGCCAATGATACTTCAGTAAAATGAATGAAAAAATAAGACAAATGAAATAACTAAGGTCAAAATAGTGATTTACAAATTCTTTTGAAAGCATGAAATTTGTATTGCACCATTTAAATTCTTTTCATCCCTTAAGAATCCTGGTTTCTTGCTCATTTTTTAATTGCCTAAAAATGTTCCTTACACTCTATTCATATGAGGCTGCAGTGCACTTAAAAATGATGTGCTAACCAAATTACAGGAAGAACTTTATCAGTTTGTCAAATATCACATCATAGAACACAAAAAGCAAGCAGGTGGAAAAGGTGTTGATTTTTTTTTTAGAAAATGCATGTATAAAAATAACCTCAAAGCTTTATTATTATTGAAATTAGAGAAGTACAAACATTTATGAAGCTATATCAAAATGCGTTATGTTGTTCATTTACATCTTAACAGTATTGAAAATGTCTATTTTGTAGTTTGAACAGCCTTAGTGAATTTCCTGGCATTGTTTCATTTTTTCCACAATAAAAGTAATGTATGGAAATGTATGTTTAAGAAGTTTATGTTAAAAATCTAAAAACTTTGCATATAAAGCAAACTACAATAGTATTTCCTGAATAAAAGTATAAAGAATACAAGTCACATGACTCCTATAACACATGATTGAATAGCTTGGAGCTGCTGGAACATATTATTTCCATATGTGGAATTTTATGAAGCGATCACACCAGTCTGTGTCACTTTTAATGCCAGGTGATCATGATATTTCATTTGCTCACAGCAGTACTTAGTAGCGGATATCATGATTTTTTCTCTACTGCCATTTCATTTGCAGTGTAAAATAAAGAAACAAAAGCACTGTCTGCTGAAAATAAATTTCAAGTTCAGGTCTATTTGAGTTTAAAATATTTTCCCTAAATGTCTTTATTAAAATGTATTAATATCAGAAATACATAATGTTTGACCATTATCAGTACCTCTTGTTATATACCAGGTATCACTTTAAGTGCTTTATAGATATTAATTCTCTCAATACTCATAACACTCCATGAGAGAGATAGTAGTGTCATTCCAAGTTTAGCAGTTGAGAAAACTTTGGCCAATAGAAGTTAAACTAATGTAATATAATGTGATAATGTAAGCCAGATATCTGGCTCCAAAGTTTGGACTATGATATATATTTCCAGCACATATTACATTGTAATTCTGTGTCAGAGAGGAAAAGATTTGAGTTCTAAGAAAGGTGACATACAAACAAATCACAAGGAGGAAGAAAAGTCAAGCTCTCAAGAGAATGTTTAGAAAAATTACATGGAGTGTGAGCATTTTGCAGACTCTTAAGGAAGATGGTGGCTTAGGGAGTTCTGCCCTCCAGAAAAGCGAGTAAATAGCCAGAAACTGTTTGATATAACTGTTTGGGGGACTGGAGAGACTAGACACACATTGTACACCAGCCAGGAATGAGTGGAAGAGTGAGACTGATAAATCATGGCAAAGAACCATAAGCTAATTGTTCCACCTGTGGAGGCCAGTGCCCCTCCCCTACTGGTATGGCTGGCTCAGGAGTCACTCTCTGATAGGAAACAGAAGACCCCTCTCCTAGGAGCAAGAGAAGTAGAATTCAACCAGGCAACAGCTGCAGATTTTGATTAATGACAAGACTGCTGGATACTAACTCTGAGCACAGATAAATTTACAATGTAACAAGAAATAAACCAGGAGTTCTGTTTTAGCTCTGCTGCTAGCAGGAAGTAAACAGAACTGATAAAAGGACAGAGGCTTCTGTAATGACTAAGCTCTGTTTGTCATTTAGAGAATTCAGACCCCAGGGGCTGGGAAAACAGAAATAGTTTCAACCCACATCCCCCACAGTCTCTGTCTCAGCCATGCCCCTGGCAGGGGCAAGGGCAGCTGAGAATTAAAGGCACAGTACCACCATAGGTGTCAGAGGCTTGGGGAGAGCAGTGGGGGTAAAGAGTGCCATTTGCTGGGCAGGACAGGAAAAGCAAAGAATCAGAAGGCTTTACTGATGTCTAGCTGGTTCTCCTTCTTAAGCAATCTTGAAGGTGATCTAAATCCCCTTAATGGATCCTGGACCTGTCTTGTCTGAGAAAAACTAACTGCAGTAGGTCCTCTTGGCGGTCCTTCCTCCCAGAATCAGCCTTTAAGGTAAAAGTCACTAGAGACAATGAGAGCAGTGTAAAAAACATATAGAGGCAAATAAAAACCAAAGACAGCAGAGGATCCCTGAGGGTGAAGAGTGAAGAGAAAGCTTTTCCTTGGGGGTGAAACAATTGCACAAATATGGTCATCTCAAAAATTATCCCATATATGCAGGGCAATAATCAGATGAATAAGAGCTTAAAAAATTCTGATTAAACACAAGCTATGCTTGAGGTCTAGAATAAGTTGAACTAAGTGTCAAAGTTAGAGCACAGAGGCGTTTAACAAGAAAACCCTAGGAAAGAGAAAAAAATTGACCTCAAAATAAATTAATCAAGAAAATCAGATACATAGGCACCAGCAAAAAAAAAAAAAAAAAAAAAAATCACAAGTCAAACTAAAAAGTACAAAGATATAGCCCAAAGGAACAAACTAAAACTTCAGATAAGATATAGGAGTCGAAGCAACTAATTAAGTATGTTCAAACAAATCTTCTAAATCAATTAAATGAGTTGAAGGAAAATGTGGCAAAAGAGATGAAGGATATAAAGAAGACCCTGGGTGTGGTAGTTAGATTCAGGTGTCAACTTGGCTGGGTGAAGGTTCCTAGTCATATTGCTGTGGACATGAGCCAATGGCATGTGAACCTCATCTGTTCCTGATTACATCTACAGTTGGCTAGGACATGTACATAATGTAATGAATGATGTTTGATTTAATTGGCTGGTGCTTAAATGAGAGAGCTCAACGTAGTATAGCCCAAGCAGCTCAGCATACCTCATCTCAGTACCTACAGCTCAGTCCAGGCCTTTGGAGATGCAGAAAGGAATCACCCCATGGAAAGTTGTTGGAACCCAGAGGCCTGGAGAGAAGGCCAGCAGAGATCTCCCTGTGCCTTCCCATGTAAGAAAGAACCTCAGTTGAAAGTTAGCTGCCTTTCCTCTGAAGAACTACACATTTTTAATGAAATAACTCCCCCTTTATTAAAAGCCAATCCATCTCTGATGTGTTGCATACTGGCAGCCAGCAAACTACAAACTAGAACACTGGGCGACCATAAAGAAGACTAGGAAGCATGCAAAACAAAACAAAACAAAACAAAACAAAAACAGAATTTATGAGAATGAAAGGCCCAATAGAAGATATAAAAAATAGAGTGGAGGCATACTATAGCAGATTTGAGAAGAAAGGATCAGTGAACTAGAGGATAAGACAACTGAAATATTACACAAAAAAGAAGAGATAGGGAAAAGAATGGAAAAATTTGAGCAGGTTCTCATGAAACTGAATAACAGCATGAAGCACATGAATATTGTATCATAAGTATCAAAGAAAAAGAAAAGAAGGGAAAAGAGGTAGGAAGGATAATTGAGTAAATATTCACCAAAAATTTCTCAGCTCTTCTGAAAGACATTCAATTATAAGTCCAAGAATTGCAATGTGCCCCAAACAGAAGAGATCCAAATCGATGTACTTCAAGACACTGACTAACCAAATTGTCAAATGCCAATGAAAGAGAGAACTATGTAAGCACCAAGAGAAAAGTGATCCATCACATATAAGGATAGCATGATAAGACTAAGTATAGAACCATGAGGGCAAGAAGGCACTGGTATGATATATTTAAGATACTGGAAAAGGAAAAACTTTCAGCAAAGAATACTATATCTGGCAAAACTGTCCTTCAAAAATTAGAGGCAGTTTAAAATATTCATAGACCAATAGAAACAGGGAGAATTTAAAAGGGAGTACTACAGGCTGACAAGAAAAGACAGGAGAGAGAGGTTTGGATTAGAGTGTAGAAATGAAGATTATCACTAAGGGTAACTAAAAGGTAAAAAGAGAGAAAAATAAGACATGATATATGTGTTAGTTAGATTCCGTTGTCAACTTGGCCAGGTGAGCATACCTAGTCTTGTTGCTGCGGACATAAGCCAATGGTACGTGAACCTCATCTGTTCCTAATTACATCTGCAGTCAGCTAGGAGGCGTGTCTGCTGCAATGAGTGACATTTGACTTAATTGGCTGGTGCTTAAATGAGAGAGGGCAACGTAGCACAGCTAAGCAGCTTGGCATTTCTCATCTCAGCACTTGCAGCTCAGCCCAGGCCTTTGGAGATGGAGAAAGAAGTCACCCCGGGGAAAGTTGTTGGAACCCAAGGGCCTGGAGAGAAGACCAGCAGAGACCATCCTATGCCTTCCACGTAAGAAAGAGCCTCAGTGGAAAGTTAGCTGCCTTTCCTCTGAAGAACCAACAAAATAAATCCCCTTTTATTAAAAGCCAATCCGTCTCTGGTGTGTTGCATTC
>PVIY010034516.1:0-27057 GCA_004026745.1 Myrmecophaga tridactyla
CACTCAAATGGGTGGAGACATGTCATCCCTTAATCCAATTTAACGACCACTCTTGACTAAATCACATCATCCAGGGAGATAATCTCATTACAGTTTCAAACACACAATATTGAATCGAGACTATTCTACCTTTATGAAATGGGACTTACATTAAAACATGGCTTTTCTTAGGGGGCATACTTCTGTTCAAACCAGCACACATTCCAAAATGAGCTTTTTTACTTTGCTATGTTTTGAAATGTTAACTGTCCTAAGCTCTTCCTAGAGAAGTAAAGCTTTGGGGGAAATATTGTTTAAAAAAAAACAAAAACAGAATTTTTGCCCCAAATAATAACAAACATGTCTCAATTTCATCACTCAGATTGGCTTAACATTTTCCAGAAGATTTTAGAGGCATCACAGAAAAATATCCAGACCATGTGACTTAAACATGGAAATTTCCTGGATGCTTTTTTATTAAAGCCCATTGACTGGAAGGATACAATCCGACCATCAACGTTAGTCCCATTGAGGCAGGTCAGATAGGGGAGGAGGGAGGAGGAAGTGTCCCTAAGACCCATAACAAAAAGTTCTTTTTGGCATATATACCTGCCCAGCCCCCACACATCCAGACCCCACACACCTAACCCTCGTTCAGGAGGGCACCTGAAAAGAACCAATGAAAAGTGCAGCTCACCAATCCCTTATTAGCATAGCCAGAGGGGAAAGGGCCCTTCCAAGTCTTTATAATGCAAGGATCCCAACCTCAGACTGCTTTTCCTTTGGAGAATGTTGGCACTCTTCTTTGAGAATGTACCTTCACTGCACATTAAAGTTTTGAGGTATACACACTGACTACTCCTTGAATTCTTTCCTGAGACTGAGTCAAGAACCCTTTTGGTGCTAGCCTTTGATTGAAGTCTTGATTTCTCTGAGAACTCCTGTGGCTGTCCAGCTCCACCATTACAATTTAAAGCCAGCACCATAAAGTTTAAAGAAGATGGAATAGAGTATAATGGCATAAAAGAAATAGAATATGATGCTGCATCATTTTACCTAGGCATAAGTTCCCCTTTTGAGTGACCACCCCAGCTGGCCCTACTCTGATTGTAACCACAACTAATAAGGCATGCGCCTCCATAGAGTTGGATGCTAAGAGCCACTCCTAGCATCTCCAAATGCTCTTTGGCCCTTCTGCTTTTAGTTCTACATAGTTTAAAACCACCAAACCCCAGTATCCACAGGAAAGTCCTATAAAGGCAAGGGTCAGGGATGCACATATTCTCCGCTTCCCTACCTCCTCCACAGACCCTCACAGAAACCAGTGGTAATAAGCTCCAGGACCCTCCGCTATCCTCCTTCTTCCTTCTCCTCCTCCAGGCTCTTTGACCTAATAAATGTGTCATTTCATGTATTCTTGGCTGGCTAACTATGTGTTTGTGCTTCATCACCCAAAGAACTTTGATATAACATCCAAAATACAACACCATTAGCCATATTTTATGGATGAGAAAACTGAGACATTGAAAGGTTCCAACATCTTATCAAACCAGAAAGTGGTGGTACTTGGATTTGAATTCAGTTCAGACTTACTCCAACCTGTGCTCTTCTCACCCTATTCTACATAGCTTTCGTAATTAATTAAATCATAGGTACTTATGTTTTCTAAGTATGCTTTTCTCAGATAGCCAATAATTTTCACAGGACTCATATATTCTATCTTGTTCCACAAATCCCTGGAATGGAGGTTAATTTTTAAAAAACTTTTTTAATTGTATAATATAATATATATACAGGGGAAAGAAAGAAAAAAGCAATAGCTTTCAAAGCACTCTTCAACTAGTGACAGGACAGATCCCAGAGTTTGTCATGGGCTACCATACGATCCTCTCAAATTTTTCCTCTTAGCTGCTCCAGAATATAGGAGGCTAGAGGGCATAAATATTTTTTTATCACAATCGACATTTTGTGTGTGGTGTGTGAAAAATAACACATATACAAAATAATTTCAAAGAACAGCACCACAATTAGTTGTAGAACATATTTTAGAGTTTGGCATGGATTACAATTCCACAATTTTAGGTTTTTACTTCTAGCTGCTCTAAAACACTGGATATTAAAAGAGATATCAATTTAATGATTCAGCATTCATATTCATTTGTTAAGTCCTAACTTCTATGTATAATTCCACCATCACATCTGATCTTTCCATACCTCTCTTTGGGGTTGTTTGGGCTATGGAAATTCTAAATTTTTGATATTGGAAGGGTCTGTCACTAATACGAGGTAAAGAGATAGAACTCTCTGATGTTCTGGAGAGGTTGGGCCCTGTAGGTTTTAGGACTTACCTGGTCCAGGGACCCATCTGGAGGTTATAGTTTTCTGGAAAGTTACACTAGTGCCTGGAACCCTTGAGAATCTTATATATTGCTCTAGGCGTTCTTTAGGATTGGCTGGAATGGTCCTGGTTGGGGGTTGTTGGCAGGTTAGGATAGATAGGAATATCTAACTAAAGCTTGTGTAAGAGCAGCCTCTCGACTCTATTTGAACTCTCTGCCACTGATACTTTATTAGTTACACTTCTTTTCCCCCTTATGGTCAGGATGGAATTGTTGATTCCATGGAGCCAGGGCCGGACTCATCCTTGGGAGTCATCTCCCACACCACCAGGGAAACTCACTCCTGGATGTCATGTCCCATGTAACAGGGAGGGCAATGATTCCACTTGCAGAGCTGGGCTTAGAGAGAGTGAGAGCACATCTGAGCAACAAAAGAGGTCCTCCAGAAGTAACTCTTAGGCATACCTATACTTAGGCTAAGCTTCTCTGCTACCTACACAAGCTTCACAGGAGAAAGCCCCAAGATCAAGGGCATGGCCTATTGATTTGGGTGTCCCTAAAATTTGACACAGTATCAGGGAATTCCCTGATGGTAAAGTTTAATAGTTTCATGTTTTTTCTCTCAACCCTCAAGGGACTCTGCCAATACTTCTTGATTATCTGCTTAATATACTCTAGGATGTATCCAGGCATTACATTAAGCTATACAGGATTAAAGGACCTCTTTCTTCTTCTGGGTTCCCTGTGTTTCAGTTGTTCAAATGAGCTATACAGATAGGTAGAGTTAGATTCTGTGCTACAGAAAATTTAGTTTCCAGATCAAATAAACCTTTATTCCTTTAGTCTCAAAGAGTATGTGTGGAGTATGTGTGGTTCTAAAATATAGACAATGTCTTCCTTACCCCTGTATTCTGAATTACTTTAACACTGACCTGATCAGCTTTGTTCTTATCTCTAAATATCAATTATACATATATATACATACATATATATATATAATAGCCTCAGTATGGGGGTTGATTTGATATGCCAACCTGGTTAGGCTACAAAATCCAGTTATTGAATCGAACATTAATCTAGGTGTTGCTGTGAAAGTATTTTATAGATGTAGTGAACATCTACAATCAGTTGAATTTAATAAAGGAGATTACTCACTATGATGTTGGTGGATCTCATCCAGTCAGCTAAAAGGCCTTCAAAGCAGAAACTGAGGACATCATCAAGATGGCAGAGTAAGAAATCCCCAGGAATAGTTCTTCTTAGAGACAGCTAAATAAAAGGGCAGATTCAACTTGTTTGGAACTCTGGGGGACAATAGAGACTAAAGAAAGATTCCACTGATGATTGAAAAAAAAAGAGGTAGGAAAGCAGCATAGATCTGTTAATCGGCCCCTCCCTCACACCCAGCCCCTGCATAGCTTAAGATGTATACAGCAGCAGCATTCTTGTCTGGGGCTCTCCTGCCTTAATACTTATATTAAATCCTAAGGGATCTAACCACAGTGCCAAAAAATACATGAGGCAAATACTGACAAAACTGAAGAGAGAGAAATAGACACCTCTACAATAATTGGTATCTTCAATACACCATTTTCATCAATGGTTAGAATCTCCAGACAGAAACTCTATAAGAAAATGAAGAACATGAATAATACCATAAATGAAATAGGCCTAACAGGCATATACAGAAAACTGCATCTCCCCAAAACAGAACACACATTATTCTCAAGTGGATATGAATCATTTTCCATGTTTGACCACATTTTAGATTCTAAAACAAGTCTCAATAAATTGAAAATGTTTAAACTTATACAAACATCTTCCCTGACCACAATGATATGAAATTAGGAGTCAATAATAGAAAGCAACTGGAAAATGCACAAATATATGGAAGTTAAACAACACACAAGAAAAATCAATGGGTCAAAGAGGATATCACACAGGAAATTAGGAAACTTCATGAAATGAATGAAAATGAAAACACAACATATCGAAACTTATAGGACAGAAGGAAGGCAGTGCTTGGAAGTAATTTATAGCTCCAAATACTTACATTTAAAAAGAAGAAAGAGTTCAGATCACAGACCTAACTTCACAACTGGAAGAACAACAACAACAGTAAAAGAGAAAAATAAACCCAAAACCAGAAGAAAGAGGTAAATTACAAAGATTACAGCAAAGATATATGAAATACACATTAAAAACAATAGAAGAAATTAAAAAAAAAGATGTTGGTAATCTGAAAAGATAAATAAAACCAAAACATTTTTAGTTAGATTGACAAAAAAAAGAGAAGATACAAATAACTAAAATCAGAAACAAAAGGAGAGACATTGCTACTGACCCCACAGAAATAAAAAGGACTATAAGAGAATACTATGAATAATCACATGCCAAAAAATTAGGTAACCTAGATGAAAGGGGAAATTCCTAGAAATTCTATCAACACTGACTCAAGAAGAAATAGAAAATCTTGACAGACAAATAGAAAGTAAAGAGATTGCAGAAGTTATAAAAAAAATTCCTAACAACAACAAAAAAAGGCATAGGACCAGATGGCTTTTCTAGTGAACTCTTCCAAACATGCAAAGACTTAACACCTATCCTGCTTAAACTCTTCCAAAAATCTGAGGAGAAGGAAACACTTTATAACTCATTCTACCAGGCTAACATAACCCTAATGTCAAAGCCAGATAAAGCTATAACAAGAAAACAAATTATAAATCAATATCCCTCATGAAAGTAGATATAAAGCACCTCAACAAAATGCTAGCAAACCAAATCTAACTGCACATCTTTAAAAAACTAAACAACATGATTAAATGGGATTTATCCCAGGTATGCAAGGCTCAAAGAAAATCAGTTGATGTAATACACCACATTAATAGAACAAAAAGTAAAATACCACGATCATCTCAACTGATGCAGAAAAGGCATCTGACAAAACTCTGAACATCTTTTTAACAAAAACACTTAGAAAATGAGGAATATAAACAAACATCCCCAACGTGATAAATGGCATGTATAAAAAACCCACAGCTAACATCATACTCAATGCTGAAAGACTAAAAGCTTTATCCCAAAGATTTGGAACAAGACAAGGATGTTCACTATCACCACTGTTATTCAACATTTTACTGGAATTTCCAGCCAGGGCAATTAGGCAAGAAAAATAAATAAAAGACATAAAAATAGGGAAAGAAGAACTAAAACTCTCCCTATTTGCAGATGACATGATCCTACATACAGGAAATCCTGCAAAAAAGGTCCCACAACAAAGCTACTGGAGCTAATAAATGAATTCAGCAAAGTGGCGGGGTACAATATCAACATGCAAAAATTAGTGATGTTTCCATAGCTTAGTAATGAACAAACCAAAGTAGAAATCAAGAAAAAAAAATGAGTTTGCAAAAGCAACTACAAGAATAAAAAATATAGGAATAAACCTAACCAAGGATGTAAAGGACATGTACACTTAAAACTAGAAAATATTTTTAAAAGAAACCAAAGAAGATCTAAATAAATGGAAGGATATTCTGTGTTCATGGGCTAGATGATTAAATATTGTTAAGATGTCAGTTCTACCCAAAATGATGTACAGATTCATCACAATTCAAATCAAAGTTTCAACAGACTTCTTTGCAAAAATAGAAAAGCCAAACATCAAATTAATATGGAAAGGTATAGGACTCAAATAGTCAAACCCATCTTGAAAAAGAGGAACAAAGCTGGAGAACGTACATGTCCTGATTTTAAAACTTACAACAAAACTACAATAATCAAAACAGTGTGGCATTGGACCAAGGACAGGCATATGGACCAATGGAAGTAGCTTGAGAGCTCAGAACTAAACCCTCATATCTAAGGCCAATTGATATTTGACAAGGATGCCAAGCCCTCCCAGTGGGGAAAGACTAGTCTTTTCAACAAATGGTGCTGGGAGTACCAGATAGTCATATGCAAAGGAATGAAAGTGGGCCCTTACCTCAGACCGTATACAAAAATTAGCTTAAAATGATTACAACTGAAATATAATAGCCAAAGGTATAAAATTCTTAGAAGAAAACATAGGGAAACATTTCTGGGCCTGTGTTAGTAGTTTCCTAGGCTTTATACCAAAAGCACAAGCATCAGAGAAAAAATAGAGAAATATGATCTCATCAAAATTTAAAACTTTTGTACATTGAAGAACTTTATCAAGAAAGTAAAAAAAAAACTACAGAATAGGAGAAAATATTTAGAAACCATGTATCTTGTAATGGCTTAATATATACACTATATGAAGAACTCCTTCAATCCACAACAAAAAGGCAAACAAACTATTAAAAGACTTGAATATACATTTGTCTAAAGAAGTTATACAAAAGGCCAATATACTCATGAAAAACATGTTCAATGTCATGAACCATCAGGAAATGCAAATCAAAACCACAATCAGGTACCATCTCACACCCCACTAGAATGACTACTAGTAAATAAAAAAAAAAAAGAAAAGAAAAGAAAGAAAAATAACAAGTGTTGGAGAAGATGTGGATAAAAAGGAACACTCATTCATTGTTGGTGGGAATTTAAAATGGTGCAGTCATTGTGGAAAATAGTTTGGTGGTTCCTCAGAAAGTTAAGTATAGAATTAATACATGACCTAGCAATCTCATGGCTAGGTATAAAACCACAAGAATTGAAAGCAGGGATTAGAACAGATGCATATCAGTGTTCATAGCAGCATTATTTATAATCACTCAAAGATAGAAACAACCTAAGTGTCCATCAACAGATGAATGGATAAACAAAATATAGTATGTACATACAATGGAATGTTATTCTTCTGTAAAAAGGAAAGAAATTCTGATGCATACTATAACATGAATGAACATATGAATCTTGCTGAGTGAAATAAAGTCAGGCACAAAAGAACAAATGCCATATGATCTCATTTATATTAAATAAGCAGAATATGCAAATTCAAAAAGCCTAAAACCACAATATGGGTTATCCAGGGTCAGCTAAGAGAGAGGAATGGACAATTAATGTTTAATTGGCACAGAATTTCTGTTTAGGTTGGTGGGAAATTTTTGGCAATGGAAGATGATGATGGAGACATACTTTTGTGAATACAGTTAACACCACTGGATTATATATTTGAAAAGGGATTAAAAGACAAACTTTGGGTTGTATAAGTTAACACACAAAAAAAACACCATAGAATGGTACAACACAAAAGTGAACACAAAATGTTAACACTGGGATAAAGTTAACAGCATAATTGTAATTTTTTCATCAATTGTAACAAAAGTACCACAGTAATGCAAAATGTTACTAATATGGGAACCTCTATATGTGAGGGCGGAGGTATGTGGAACTCTGTACTTTCTGCATGAGTTTTTTTTACAAATGTACAACTACTCTAATAAGAAAGCAAAAGCTGAGGTTTCCCAAAGAAGAAATTCTGCCTCAAGATTGCAGCATCAACTCATGCCTGAGTTTCCAGCCTTGCCAGCCTGCCCTACAGATTTCAAAGATGTGCAAGTCCCCACAATCACGAGTCAATCTATTAAAGTAAATCTCTTAACATACATACTATCATTATGTGTGTGTGTGTGTATGTGTGCTCTGCGTGTATCCTATTGATTCTGTTTCTAACTGATACGACTGGATTTAGAAAGGTGCTAAGATGTTATAAAGGATCACAAATGAATAGGTATCATTTACTGAACTTTTTAAAAATTCAGAGGCCTTGTATTGACCCTCAGGATATCCAAAGTCATTTACCTCCTGCTTCCTCTCTCCTACCCTTACCTATTCTACAAATGTCCCATCCATTTAGTCTCAGTAAAATATCTATTTAATTCAACCTATTTTAAGCCAAGTCTAGACTCAACTAAAATGACCAATACTGAAGTAGGGGTGAAAGGTGGAATATTTCCATTTCAAAAGTGATTTTCACCTAAAGTGGTTCATTTATTTATAAAACAATTTTTGAGCCCTTTCAATGTGCCAGTCCTGTCCAAAGTACTAGGGATATGATAGGGTTACAAACTGATATAGTCATTTCACTAATGAAGATTACATTTGATTGGGGAGAACAGATACCACTCAAAAACAGAAACATATTAATATAGAGCTACAATCTACAGTAAGTGAAATACATATGTTCTAAAATAGAAATACTTGGGACTCGATGTATCTGACACGGTGCTGGAACTTTTCCATGGGAGAGAAACATTGAGTTAAGAACCAGAGGGGTAAGTAGAAACAAACTATGTGGAGCAAGAGTAGGTTGGGGAGGGGAGAGATCAAACATTCCAGATAGAATAAATAGCACAAGCAAAAGCCCTGAGGTGGGAAGAAGCCCATGGAACTGAGAGAAGGGCAGGTTGGGATGGTAGCGCAATACAAGATGAAGATGGAGAAGTAGGGAGGGGCCAGATTTGGCAAGACCTTGTAGACCACTTTAAGGAATTTGAGTATTTGTCCAACAAAAATTGTCCATTGAAAGAAAGCTAAAGGTTTTAAGTGGAAGCAGGAATAATCTATTTTACATTTTGAAAGTTTATACAAGATGTCAACAGCATTGTAACTTTGTTTTCAGCCTTAAATCAGAACAAGAAATGGTTGCCACTGTTACAATTCTATTCAACATTGTATTGAAGTCCTAACCAGTGCAGTAGAATAACAAAAAGATATATCATACTTAAGTGTTGCAAGGGTAGAGACAAATGGTCCTTATCTGCAGATGGCATGATTATCTATAGGTAATCCAAGAAAATCTACCAAGAAAATATCAAAGAAGTTTGAGAATTCAACTATGTTGCTTATACACAATCAATGTTCAAAATTTAAATTATGTCCTAAAGATCAGACAAATGTTAATTATAAAACATAACAGAGAAAATTATCCCATTATTAATAAGACCAGAAACTCAGTTAACTAAAAATGTTAGGAAATACAGTAGGAAGAAATTTTTATTTCTGAGCTCATATTATTAGATAGAGGGCCAACAATAGCCAGCAATGTATCAACAAAAATACACATGGAGGGCACTATCACATGGCAAGACATTATTGAGGTTTAATAGTGAAAAAAGGACAATATTGATACATGGAAAAGAATAGAGTCCATAAATATACCCACCCATATAAGCTTGATGTAAAATAATGGTGCCATTCACAATCAATGGTGAAGTTATAGATTATTTAATGAATGGTCCTAGAAAAATATCAAACTTGATCCTGACCTTCTAACATAGAAAAATAAATTGCAGGGAGATAAAAGATGAAAGCAAAAAAGATAAAAGTTTTTGAAGAAACCACAGAAAAAGATTTGATGACCCCAAGACTGGGAAGAAGATTCTTAAGACACAAAAAAACATAAACCACACTAAAAATTTTCTTAAATCTGACTACAGTGAAATGTAATGATATAAAAACTACTATTTTAAAACTGGTTATAATATAATAATACAATAACAAAGCTAAGATGCTACAGACTGGGAGAAGATATTTGCTCCTTATACAACTAATAAAAAATTAGTATCCAAACTATATAATAAACCCCTGTAAATCAATAAGAAAAAGACAGATAATCCAATAGAAAAATGGTCAACAAATATAAAAAGGCAATTCATAGAAGCAGAAACTCAAACGAACAATTAACATAAAGATTTTAACCTCTAGTTATTTCACAGTGAAATAACACTTCACACCCAGCAAATTGAAGAAAAAAAGTCTGACAATATCAACATTGGCAAGGATTTGAGGACAATAGAATATACAGGCATTTCTCATAGTAGTATAATCTGATATAAATACAACAGAAAGAAATTTAGCAATATTAAGCAAAGTAAAAGGTACCCTGAAACCTAACAATTTGGCATTAAAGTACTTACCTGATGGAAACTCTTACTCGTGTGCACTGTAGAAACGTACAAAGATGTTTGTCAACAGCATAGTCTTTTAAAATAAAACTGGAAACCACTTAATTGTCCATCAATAGGGAAAGGATATACAAATTACTATATATACAAATTACTATATATTCAAAAGAATATGGCTATTGAAATGCATGAACTAGATCCACATGTATTAACACGGATATAGGACAAAAAAAAATGAAAGCTTCCATTAATATGGCATTTGAAAGTGTACATAATATACGTATGCATACATAGTAAAAGTCAAAAAGTATGCAGGGGAAAGATACACACTAACTTCAGATAGTTATTACTCTAGGTAAATGAAGGAAAGAGAATGGACTTGGTGAGAAGTACAAAGGGAGTTTCAACTTTATAAGCAATAATTTATTTCTTTTTAAATCAAAACATATTGTGAGTGTGTGTGTGTGTGTGTGTGTGCATGTGCGTGTGTGTGGCAAGTGACCAAAATTTCATTTTTATTAAATCCGGGTGGAGAACATTTTCCTACAAGTTTGAACTATTTAAAAAATTCACTCCATTTGAAGGAATTGGGGAGAGAGTCTTACACTGCCCATGTATCCTATATCTTGTCCCTCAGTGGACAAGGCACAGTTGATTGGTACTACAAGCACAATTTATTATTGTGCGTCTTAAAAAAATATACAGGTCGTTCAAAAGAAAGAGACTGTGGCTTGATCAAAAGCCTAAAATCAGGAATGCCCCAATTGAAGTCTCCTGCACGTGTGAAACACAGGATCTAGCATAAACTTGAGTTCATATATATATATATATATATATATATTTTTTTTTTAATTTGCATATGGGCAGGAGGCACCAGGGATCGAACTCCAGACCTCCAGCACAGCAGGTCGGAGCTCTGCCTGCTGAGCCACGGCAGCCGCCCTTTTTTTTTTTTTTTTTTTTTTGAGTTCATATATTTAAGCAACATATATTGAGGGTTTAACAAAGTGCCAGAAACGGTTGTAGGAGAAGCAAAAGTAAATAAGAAAGATATCATCCCTTCTCTCAAGGCATTTAAGTAAATACCTGCCATTGGTTAATTTTGTTTCCACACAGTTTTAATCCCTGGGTCAAGTTTTATTATAGATACAAATCAGTATCTAGAATAATAGTAACACTCAAGCAGCTGCTATCATAAATCCTTTTCTAATTACTGAAGTCAAAGAACACCTGGATTCTTACACTTCGAAGTAACGGTTTCCATTTCAATTAGCTTAAGGAAATTTATCAATTCATGTGAACAGTGTAGGGTTGGCTTCAAGCAGTTCCTGGCCACTGGTACTGTCCTCTTTGATGTAACTTAATTATTTTTTTAACATTTTCTATTGTGAAATATGACATACATATAGAAAAGTAATAAATTTCAAATTATAGTTTGTAACTTAATTATTTTTTAACATTTTCTATTGTGAAATATAAAATACATAAAGAAAATAATAAATTTCAAAGTTTTGTTTAACAAGTAGAGCAAATTTCAAAGTATTGTATGGGGTGTAGCTTCATTTTAGTGCTTATGCAGTGTTCTGCCCCCTTCTGTTCCAGGTTCTTCCAGACCTCACGTCCTTACAATAATACTCAAGGAAGAAGAGAGGATTTCTTCCAGCAGTTTCCACTGGAAAGGCAGAGGAAGCTTCATTTTCCCAGAAGCCCCAGCAAACATCTGTTCAAGACTCACGGGTTCTGATTGGGATATGGCCACTTATGAATACAAAACCATGGGTATGGGGATGGGCTGGGCTTTACCTTAATCCAAGCAAGGCCCAATAATACACCTGTGCAAGAGGTCAATTCCAGTCAAACCATATGGCTGGGAGTAGACCAAGGCTGCAGTTCCCAGATAGGAAGGAAATGAATGTTGGGTAGCAAACAGTAGTTGGGCACCACAAGGGATGTCTTTTGATATTGCCACAATATGTGGCACAATGCTTTTCCCACATCCTGAATTTAATATACGTATGTTGAATTAAATTGACCATATTGTTCAAGATCCTCTTTGGCAGGACAAAGAGTCTCTCAGGCGATTTGTCCTCAACCATTTGAACTCAATAAAATGAATGGGAATTTTTAATGAGCTTTTGATGAGTTACCACTTAGTGAAAACCAGGCATCCAGTTAACACAATTAATGGTTAATTAATCCATTCCAGAAATTTAAGCATAAATGTTATTGTGATAGAAACATTATTGTCACTGGAGCTTACAGGCTACCTAGTTCCAAAGAATCCCTGGGGGCCATTTGTGATCCTTGAACTATATTTTAAAAATCTTTATTCTGTATAAGCCTGTGATGGAAAAAAAAAAACCCAATAATTTCAGCATTTGTGAAATTACCAACAGGATTTTAAGTCCAGAGTTTTCAGACAGTTAAAGAAAAACCATCAAATTTGACTATAACCTATATAGATCCAAGAGGTGAGGGGAAGAATTCTTCAGTTCAAAAGACCTACATGAAACTAATAATAAAGGAACTCTATTATACAAAGTTCTTTACATGTATTATTTCATGTTATCCTTTTGTTCCTATGTGGTAGGTACTATTGCTACCTCTATTTACAGTTATGAAAACAGAGAACTGACCTAAGTTAGTTGTGGATTTAAGATTCAAACCCATGCCTGTCTGCTAGGCATCTTCTGTCTCTAGCATGGACAAAAAAAGTCGAAAGTAACAGCCCTTTCAGTGATTGAATCCTCATTCAGTTAGTGATTCCTATGCTTTATCTATAAGATACCTAACTACCAGACATATCAAATGTCTTAGGGTCACCTTTACTAAAATTTTTAGCATATTATCTTACACAGAACAATGCTATCTGCTGCATAATTATAATCTACAAGAAAAATTGCTGATGAGTAGCCCTTAAATATATATATATATAATTTTATCTTTTTCCTCTTTCTTTATTTTGATTTGAGAGTGTTATTAAGATGGTCTCTTCAAGCAGGCTTATCTGGTAGTCACATTTATCAGTAAGGATTTAATTATAATAATAATACTGAGCTAGCATTTATATAGATCTTACAATATTCCAGACACTGTTTCACTGTTTTACTTAACTCTATTTGATTCCCTCAACAATCCTATGTTGGAGGCACTTTCATTAACCTCATTTAATATAAGATATTTTATGTACCATTAAAGTTTTAAATTTATTTCCTGCCTTATTATCAAAGGAATTTGAGGTGACTTGCAAAAGTACATTAAAAATAAAAATAAGGGTGGGCCATGGTGGCTCAGCAGGCAGAATTCTCACCTGCCATGCCGGAGACCCGGGTTTGATTGCCAGTGCCTGCCCATGCAAATAAATAAAACAAATAAATAAATAAATAAATGAGGAAAGAAGGTAGAAAAATAGAAGTAGTAAAATGAAATAATGCCAGCGTTAATATTACAGAAAATATATATATACCATACATGTTTTGTGCAGTCGTTGGAGGGACCAAACATTTATCTACAAAGTGCCTGGCAAAAAAAGCAAACAGGGAAACATAATCAGGCATAAGATTCACAGTGTCTATATTCTGAAAACAAGCCAGTTGCTCAGAAGAAGCATGCATTTCCTGGTAACAAGACCAACAAGAAAGTTTTATTGTAGGCCATCACAAAGAAATAATATGTGATATAATAATGGATGAGAGTCCATTCCAACCCTGAGTATAACATATGGGGACATTGCTCCTTTTCCCTCATATCCATTTTCTCGCTCTTCCTCAGTAACTGAACTTTTTAATTTTTAAATTTTGCTGGAACATACATGCCCACCTCAGTGGGAGGAGGGGGCAGACTTCATTTTCCTCCTTCTCTGTAGCTAAATTTGACTCTATTAGTTAATAGGAGAGAACATTATCCTCCCCTCCTCTTCCTTCTGCTGGCTCAAATACTGATGTGATAGCTGGGGCTAGAAGAGTTATCTTGCCCCAAGAGGCCGTCTTGGAAAGGAAAATCTGAACAGAAGAGTCTAGGTTCCTAATGTCATTGAGCATTTATCTAGAATTTTAAATGACAGAGAAAGAAACTTGTTTAAGCCACTTTTATTTTGAGTTTTCTGTCATTTATAGCTAACTAAAGAACAAGAGGAACCAAAACATCCTTCGTTGTTGTAGATCAGGGAAGTTGTCTCTGAGGAGACATGTAAGCTAAGAACTGAAGGATGAGGATGCTAAGGAACTCTTCCTGAGAAGAGCAGAGGCAAGAGCATGCCTTGCAGGTCACTGCATATACAGAGGCCCCGAGGCAGGAAAACTGCTCTGAGAAACTGAAGAAAGAACATTGTTGTTGGAGTACAGTGAGAAAAGGAAAAGAGGACCATGAGACAAAGTTTGAGGAAAAGGCAGGGACTAAATCCTGTAGGACCTGTAGGCCATGGCAAAGAGTTAGAATTTGTACCATGGTCAATGGAGAAAATGGTGTTTCGCAGAGAAGTAGGCCCTCAAATATTTGATGGGTGAATTTTTTTTTTTAATGTATTTTAAGAGATTATTCTGACTGATGATTATTCTTCAAGGCAGGAGGACTTCAGGGGAGTCAAATCATAGCATTTTCAAAGCAAGATGATAGCTTGGGGTGTGAAGGAGGGCAAAACTTGACCCATGAGATTAGCTGGAAGAAAAGAGCTAGACAAAGATAATGGTAGCCTGGCCTAATTTGACAGCAAAGGAAACAAAGTGAATGAGTTTGCAATCTATTTTCGACAGAGAATCAACATGTTTAACTGAATTATCTGAAGTGGGGAATGGAGTGCAACAAGAAAAAGGAAAGGAAGAGGAAGCATTTGATGATAATTGTTTATAAACAGATCAAGGATGGACTCTCTCTTCAAACTTGTACCGCATGTGTATTCCATGCTGTCAATTCAGGGCAGGGCAACACTGACAAAATAATTGATATCTTCTTATAAAATAAAGACAACTAACAAGGACACATGTCCAAATTCAAGGCTACCATATTTCTTAGTGGCCAACGAAGTATGGGAGGAGAGCTCAAATTTTCCTGAGAATGTAATTGTTCAACATAAGCAAACGGATAATCAAGGCCCCAGATGCACCAGGAAGAATATGAATGTAAAGATATTGTCCTTTCCTCAAGGGCAAAAAGAATAAAGTACAAAAGAATAAAGCTGTTAAAATGTGATTTGGACTATAAAAGCTTCTGGGATTCAGAGAATTCATAGTGTCTATATCTTTATCTTGTCTTTTTCTTCCTTCCCACCAATCTCAGTAGACATATGTTCCTTTTTTCTGAGTCCATTCTTCAACTTGGGCTCTGCTTTCCTGAAGCCTGATCATATGCAGGCTTAAACTTAATTACCCATTCTCCTTCTTATTAAGCTGTATGTCCCCTGGTAAGTCTCTTAAACTCTTCTAGATAAAGAAACTGAAGTTTGGAGAGTTTCAATTTCTTTATCTATATATCAACATACTCAAATTCACAGCAGTGTTATGAGGATGAAATGAGGATGTGCACATGAAACTACTGTATAAATTAAATAATCAACATAGAACACACATTCTTTACCATATTTCCATTTTTTTCTTTCTCATCAGCAAATTTCTTGAAAGATTTATCTATCCCCACCCCCATTTCTCTCTCTTTTTTTATAAACAGAAGCTTTGCTGAGATAAAATATATGTACTATACAATTCATCCATTTGAAGTGCACCATTAAATGGTTTTTAGTATATTTACAGAGTTATGCAGCCATTACTGAAATCAATTTTGGAATATCTTCATCACCCCCAAGACAGAAGTCAAATAATTAGCAAGCAAAGCCCCTGACAAGCACTAATCTAATTTTTGTCCCAATGGTTTTACCTATTCTAAACATTTCATATAAATGGACTCATAATATGTGATCTCTTGTGACTTCTTCACTAACTCTCATGTTTTTGAGGGTCATCCATGTTTTAGCAGACACCAGTACTTCATTCCTTTTATTGATAAATAATATTTCATTGTATGGATATACATATATATATATATATATTTTTTAACCATATGTATTAGCTAGGGTTCTGTAGAGAAACAGAATCATCAGGAAATAGCTGTAGATATAAAATTTATAAAAGTGCCTCATGTAACTTTTGAGGAATGTAGAGTTCAAAATCTGTAGGGCAGGCTGTGAAGCTGATGACTCCAGTGAAGGATGAACTCCACAGGAGAGGCTCACTGCCAAAGCAGGAAGAGAGAGTGTCTCTTCTGAATCCTCCTTAAAAAGGCTTCCAGTGATTAGATTGAACGTCACTCATTGCAGAAGACATTCCTCTTGGCTGATTACAAATGCAATCAGCTGTGGATGTAACCATCATGATCATGATTTAATTCTATGAAATGTCCTCATAGTAAGACAGGCCAGCGCTTGCCCAACCAGACAAATGGGCACCACCTGGCCAAGTTGACCCATGAACCTGACAATGGCACCATTCATTAGTTGCTTAAGGACTTGTCTTTGTATCCCCTAAAGCACATCTCATGATGCCAGTGAGAACTGTAACCCCCCTGATATCAGCAACCGTGTCTTACTCATTTCTGTATCAACAGTAGCCCAACTGGTGTGCAAAAGGTGTTCAATAAAAGATTGCTGGATGAATGAAAGAATGATAGAGGTTCAAAATCATTTACTGAAATAATATGTATGTTGGAGGCAAGATTTAGATAATTGCAAGCATATACATTCAAGTATAATATTATGTAGTACAGATTCAAAGTAGTATTTATTCACTAAGCCTTAGATAGCACTAATAACTAATTTTTGTAAGGTGAATAGATTGTTTCCTTCATTCTACCCTAAATTTCATAACTTGGAATGGAAGCTCCCCTGAAGCATTCTTCCATCCTGGGTTCCTTTACAGTTTTGTGCCAAAAACCTTTGGTTTTCCAGCATCTAATTTTTCCAGAGAGAAATTTTTGGTTTCTAAAATAATTTTTAAAAAGTCATTTACTTATCCTTACAGCATTTGCAACCCTCAATCTAAGGGATAAAGAGTCCCAGTAGTTTTGTATTCCATTGGCAGAGGAAAAAAAATAGAGTTTAAGGAAAACCAATAGGCTGCTTTTTTTTCCATTAAAAAATTAATATACCAACTTATATGAACTTGGGTTTATTGTTTAGTCTCATCCTTTATTTAAATAAGTAGACTGAATTATGTTTCAAAATGTTATTCATTAAAGAAGTGCTTAATACTTGGGTAGGATTAAAGAGAATAAACACAACACATTCCTTGGTCTGAAATAACATAAATTACTTGAGCAAGAAAACACAGTTAATCATATACATCTTATATGCTATCCAAATACCATAAAGAGGCCTGTTATAATGTGAAAAGAATCCAGAAATGGGGGATGTCAGTCCCTGAGAGAACTTGCCCTACCCAGCTGTAAAAATTAAGTCAGTGACTTACAGGTTTCCCTTGCACCATCCCAGAGAAATCTCTGGGGATAGTATGATGCATTTTATCTGGTGTCTGATAGCCTGAGGATGATTAGAATCCAAGATACCAGAGTGAGCTGCCATCTTCTTATCCCTCATCCTTTACTTTCTGAGGCCAGTCTGTCTGTATCTCCCTTAGGTCCTAGTATTCATGGTAATTTTCTCAAGGGCTCAAGGCTAGCCCTGAACAATAGGCTGATGGTCTGGTATACTGAGTTCCTCACCTAATTCCTATATCTTTTGGGATTGGCTCCTACTGCCAGAATCCAGTACATTATATAGCTCACAGAACATGTCTTTATCTATGAGTAAAATAACAGTCTGGCACCAAGAAATGTCACCATCTCTAAAGACCTTCTCCTCACCATGGAAAGAAACCTAGAAAATATTGTCAGTGTAGGCAAGACCAGAGTTCTCTATTCCACTCCCATCCCACCCCGAATTTAGTGATCTGGGAAGCAAGCCCTGTTAAAGCTCCCAGACCTCAACCTCTTTAAGCCTTTAACTTACTCCCTCCTTCTCACCAGAGTATCTCTTGTCTAGAGAGAATGGTTAGCCAGAGCTGAGGTTCACGTTGGAAAGTGGTAAAAGTTATGCCTAGATTGGAGCCAAATTCTAGAAGGTTTCCACCTGCCACCGAGGTATCTGGATCTTTTCCTATAGTCACTATGGGGTGGGTGGGGGATGAGGGAGAATATGGAGGTGAATGGGACATGAACACAATGAAATCATAGTTTATTTTATAACCATATCTTTCTAACTTAACCCTATAGAACCAAAATCACAGGAGGAAGGGCTCTCTCTACAAATCACTTCCAGGCTTCAAGTCAAAACATGTTTGCTTTCTTTAAAATTGGAACATCATTTCTTCTTTATAAAGGGGAGAAATAACATGGTCAGAAGCCAGATGCCAGTTCAGCTTGAGGGAATACCTTAGGTGGGACTCAGCATTTTCTAAGATCAACCTCTTATTGTCGTTCTCTTAGCATTTATACTGTCCTTTCCTCTTGACATGAATGGTGCTACACCAGGCACTGTAAGGATTTTACAAAAGATTGACAAGACCCTATCCCTGTTTGCAAGTGCTCCACGATCTAAAGATCTCTTCTAACCACTCTACCTTTTCCCTATCTCAACTCTCTGTATCTAGTTTTATGTTTGTACCTAAGACAGTCAAAGCAGTTTGCCCAAGATAAAACCTATAAAGTTCTACCTCCCAACACACTAACTTTTTGATCCCTCAAGCAATATTTTAAAGCAATTACTTTCAAAAAGAGAAGTTATTTATTCTACCTGAAGCAAGAGACATAGCATAATTACAATGTTTTCAATAAACAGCCCTAAAAATTAATATATGCTGTTTAGTGAACAGGAGCATCATTTTTCTTGGGAGCACAGTCCGGGAATCAAACCTGGGTCTCCCACATGGAAGGTGAGCATTCCACCCCTGAACCACCTGTACACCCACAAGGTACATCATTTTTAAGGTGCTTTTAATCCTTTTATAAATTAGTGTAAATTCAGATGTAAAGATGAATGGCTAAGAAACATCTTTGCTATGGCAGTATAACCCAGAGTTTGTGCCAAACCATCTTTAAAGCAGACAAAGCTCTGAAGAGTTTTGTATAATTGCTTTTATTGGAGGATTGGGGGAGGCAATGGAAGATTAAGGATAAGCAAGAAAATACCTGTACAGGAAAAGCTCTAGTAAATTAAGTAGTTTTCTAAAATGAAAATATTGTCAGATTAGAATATTCAAAAGAATTCATTCGGTAAAAATTGGTACTCCAAAAAGAACTGCCTCAGAAGAATATATAATTGTATATGAAAATAATGATCCACAAAAAATATATATTATTTTGTTACTATCCTAAATAATGTTGGTGGCTAAATAAAGTCCATAAACAAACATTTGGTTTATATTCAATTCTTCTTTTTCTCTGTTTCCTCCAATTTATACAGTCACTTATGGGAAACTTCAATTTACGGAAAGTAAATAGGCATTAGTAACAGATTAAAATTTCCCAAATATTTTCCCATCCTAACCAAAAACACATTTTGATAAATTTCTATACATGCTGCAAGAAGTTAGTGGCCCTTGGCAATTTATTTGAAAGGTTAAATCCGTAAGTTAACAAATTATCTTAAATCGCCAACCAAGACTATAACATAGATTTAAATCACCTTGAAATAGACATTCACTTCTTAAAAATTGCTACAGCACACAGAAGTTTGTTGCTATTATAATTCTATGATATTAATTGAAATATTTCCAAGATATGTTATACCAGCAAAATATTTTTGTCTGGCTCATATTTCCTTGTCAATTTCACTTTTTTTTAACCTGTGTCTGAAGATAGTCACATTATCTATATTATTATTATTATTATTTTGCATGAGCAGGCACCAGGAAATGAACCCTATAATATTATTTTGATGAGTTCTTAATATGCCTCAAAATTTCACACCTAATTAGGCTTTCTTCCATTTTGTCCAAGCAAAATAAGATTAGTAGTAACTAAAAATAATGATGAACAGGGCCAATGAGGACAGGTCAAGTGCCTTGCATTTGCTCCATTACTTAAAAACAAGGTACTATTCCCATTCTTTCTTTAATCAAAGGAAAAATATACATTTTGAAAAAGAAAATGTCTATCAAATGCTAGAAAGAATGTCATACAGAACAGAGTTTAAGACTTTGTGGCAATGGACCTTAGACAGAATAAAACTGTTTAGTCTTAGAAAGTTCCAAATAAAAACATCAGTAGACATTTACAGATCCAGGACACTTTTAGTAGCTAAACTTGAAAGGTTTCTGTGGTGACTCAGATTTATTTTAACAGACTTTAAAAAATGAGATGCAATTAAAACTATTTCAAAATTCAGCCTTCTTAAAGAAAACTGGATAGCATTTCTTTAGACTTCTATGTTACACTATCCTTGGTTTGCCATTTTTAAAGGGCATGATATTTTCCACTACTTTAACAAAAAGCAAACACTTCTGAGTGTAATACACTCTGTTAAGTACCATAGAGGACACAAAGATAAAAAGGTAAGGTTCATATCTTTGAAAATTTTACAGGCTGGTTGGCAATTGCTTCAGTAAGAAATAACATAGACTGAATGGATTTGGCAAAATAATAGATGTCTCCTAGTAGCACAGGAAATTTTAACCAGTTGCCATAAGGAGTCAGGTGAACTTAATGTAATTCTGACGCTATGCTTAAACAGTTGAAAGTGGGATGTATGAACATTTTTTATCTATTTGGTTTGGCTTTGTACCTAAACCTGAGAAATTACACTCTTCCAATGATACAATAAAAACTTATGTATTTACATTGCAATACCAGTGATTCTGCACTCAGTGGCAATTAATAAGGCTTAAACACAATTTACCCAAGATTTGACAATTTTACCCTTGACTTCTTTCAAAAATATTGAGTGGATGCCATCTGGTCCCAGTGGTTATTTATTATCCACCTTGTCAATCAGACCTTGAACATCCAATGCAGTAGCTGATCTAAAATCTTTGAGCCATCTACTTCTAAAGAAGACAAGTCTTCTTAATGTTTTCCTCATTAAAATGTTTCAATTTGATGATATAAAATTTGAAACTTCCTGGAGAACTCACATGCAATTTTCAAGACAAAGGAAATCAAGAATGTAAGGAGTCCCCTAAAACTTGGTCTGTTCAGCTCCCTGGAGAAATCAAAGTGATTTCACCTATTTGGTATTATTGATGTGTTTTCCCAGATGCTATCTGTTGGTGGTTTGGAGTGAGGTACCCCAAGAAAAACATATTCTCAAACTTCCATTCCTTTGGGTGTGAACAGTTGCAAATGGGATATTTTTAATGAAGGTACTTCAGTTAAGGTATGGCCCAGCTGAACCAGGATAGGCCTTAATCCTATTACTTGAATTCCTTGTAGGGAAGGTCGCAGAGAGAGAAAGCCAAAGGAAGCAGCCAGAAGTTATGGGTCAAAGGGACCCATAAGAGAAGGAAAAGGCTAGGAGAGGTTACCATGTATATTGCCACTTGACAGAAGAGCCAAACACCAGGGATCAGAGACAGCCCCAGAATGTCATGGTCTTTGGGAAGAAAGCATCACTTTGGTGGCACCTTGATTTTCATTTCTCTTAGCCTCAAAACCATAAGCCAATAAGTTCCTGTTGCTTAAGCCATCTCATTGCACAGTATTTGCCTTAGCAATAAGAAAACTAAAACACCATCAAAATGGCATTGATTCTCAGGAATCCCCTTTCAATGAGAAATATCTCTCAAAATTTTTCTCTACTGCTAGAAGTGTAACAAATATGTACTCATCATCTCATTTCAAGTGACTGTAACTCTAAGACTACAATGAGGCTGTGAAAGAGAACTTTAACAAACTAAGGAAAAGACAGACATTCCTAATTTGATCCAGAGCAAGAACCTGACAAAATTGGAAGTACATCAACCTTGAACTACACTGTTAGTGAAGCTATAAATCAGAAACCAGAAGGTAAAAAATGAAGAGGAAAGAACAAAGAGACAGAAGAAAGAAAGAATGAAGGAGGGAACAGAGGGAGGGAGGGAGGGAGGGGAAGAGAGAGAGAGAGAGAGAGAGAGAGAGAGAGAGAGAGGAAAAGAGAAAGGAAGGAAGAAAGAAAGAAGGAAGGAAGGAAGGAAGGGGGGAAGGAAGGAGAAAGATATAGAAACACAGAGATGCTTATTAGAGAGAGGGAGAAATAAAGAAACACACACAGAGAGAAGCAACGTAAATAGCAGAAAGAAAGAAAAACACAGACACAGTCCGCCAAGAAAAATACCTAAATTTCCTGGTTCTACATAATTAAGCTCAAAACTTATTGAAACCTTTTAATTATTGATCACATTTCTTAGATTTACTCACAACAGCAGTTATGAATCATCTACAGTTATTAATGATATTTTCTGTCAGGAGGGTGGGGATGAGGTATGAACCTGGAATGAGGATGTTTATTACAAAGGATACCTGAGTGCTATAAACTGACAGGATTCCATCCTCAAGTCTCTAGGGATCATTATCTACACTTTTAGAAGTTCAATGAAAACACCCCTTCCTAGAAGATCGTTCGAAGTCTTCCAGAGGATGGTCCATAAAATTAATTGAGATTATTATTAATTATGATCTAAAGTTCTGACTATACTCATGGTTATACAAAGCAAATGAAGAGGAGACATCATCCCTGCCCCTAGGAGCTTTGAAACTAAAAAGCCAGCACCAATAAAGATGTATATGACATGTAAAACTAAGAGCAATAAATAAAAAGTGAAGAATTTACATTGTATAAGCAAAGCCTAAGAGCACGTCATACTATCATGGTGAGTGAAGAAGGAAATCAATCAATGTTTAGAGTAACATAAAGGAGAGTGGTCACATTTCCTCTTGGAAAAAATGACTAAATGTAACCCAAATACCTACTTTAACCACATAAACCACGGACAGGAAAGTGGTTTTGAAAAAATATCAGATTAGAGGGTTAATTGTACTCCTTAATTCATAGTATATCATCACCTTTGTCCCATTCAAGCCCAATCTCTGTTTTATATACTCGATTTTTAAAATTCACTTATTTCCCTTATCCCCATTCCTCGTACTCTTCTCCCCCCATGTGTCCTAAGTTGGCAACCACTCTGTCATGGTCAGCTTCATGTGTCAACTTGGCCAAGTGGTGCTACTTGTTTTTCTGTTTGGGCAAGTGCTGGCCTGTCTGTTGCTATGAGGACATTTCATAGAATTAAATCATGATCATGTCAGCTGCATTCACAGCTGAGTCCATTTGTAATCAGCCAAGGGGAGTATCTTCTGCAATGAGTGATGCTTAATCTAATCACTGGAAGCCTTTTAAGGAGGATTCAGAAGAGACAGGCTCTCTTCCTGCTTCGGGTAGTGAGCCTCTCCTGTGGAGTTCATCCAGACCCTCCATTGGAGTCGTCAGCTTCACAGCCTGCCCTGTGGATTTTGGACTCTGCATTCCCGCAGTCACATGAGACACTTTTATAAATTTTATATTTGCGAGTGTTCCCTGTTGATTCTGTTTCTCTAGAGACCCCTAACTAATAAACACTCTAAGATGTTTAATGTGAAACTTTTTGCGTATACATTTTCTTGTGATATACTACTCTGTGTGCGTATAAAATTTCATTATACATATGCTTTTGTATTACATATACCATTCTGTTTTTTACTTTTTTTTTTTTTACACAGCTTTATGTTTATAAGATCCATTCATGCTGCTATACATATACTAATTAGACTGTTGATTCCAGCTGTGGCCTGATATTCCCTGGAGGATATTCACCACATTTTACCTGTCCACTCTCCCAGTGATGGAATCCCAGATGGACCATGACATCACATGGAGGCAGCAGTAAAAACCATCCTGTATAAGTTGCCTGGTACAGTGGCCTATGTGGCAATTTCTGCACTGGTTTGAAACTATTATGTATCCCAGAAAAGCTGTGTTCTGCTAATGCATTCTTGTGGGGCAATTTTATTCAGTGCTACTATTTTCTCCCATTTTGTCATCTATTATCTTGGTGCATGGTGTCCTTCAAAGAACAGAAATTCTTAATTCTGATGCAGCCAAATTCCATAGTGATTTTATCTTACAATTAGTGCTTTTTAAGCTGTGTTTTGTGTGGAGATCTTAAGGAGTATAGGAGATAGATGAGGTGGTACTATTCTTGGGGAAACAGCCAAAAGTAAGATGAGAATACATAAAAGATTGGGCAGAAAGATTCACCATGAGACAAGGAGAAGAAGGAAGGTATCAAGGACTTTGGGGAAGGAGTGACCCTGAGGTAAGACTCTGTCACTTACTCTCGGAGTGGCCCTAGACAAGGCACTTAACCTTCCAGAGCCAAAGACCTGTCATCTGTAAAGCAGGACAAATACCTACATCATAAGACAAAGTAGAAGAATCTGCACAATGATGAGCATATAATAGACAGGTACTTAATGATGTAAGGATGCTTGCCCCCTTCTAGCTCAATCCCACCCTCACTTGATGCAGAGAGATGGAATTTTCAGCCATTGATACTTCAGAATCAGATCTCACAGCTGATCTTATGGACTCAAATTCAAAGCATCATCTGTGAAGACAGCTCTCCAGAGAAATTCTGCACATACTGCAAGTAGATATTAGACCAAACAAACAAACAAACAAACAAAAACAAGAAGAAGAAGAAGAAGAAATGCTTCCCTGATGAGACTAAAGGAGGAGAAGATGGCAGGTGCAAATAACTAATTATCTGATGGAGGGTCCTCATAGGTAAATGAGTTAGCACCTCACTAAGAAATGGATTGAAAGTGTTGGCCGCAGAATTTCTTCTTTTGGTGAAAGTGCTAGGAATATGCAGGATGGCTGTTTCAGGTTTCTATGAGATGAATACAGAGAGAGTTGGGAAATAAGCCTATGCTGTAACTTTCCAGACTTTCTGATTTGTGCTGCTTACATTTTCAGAAAGAATAGACTGTGGTGAACAACCTAATCCTAATTTGACTGATGCTCATTCATCCTCCTCTTTACCATCTGCCTTCACTTCAGATACAAACCAAAACTTACTGTTATTTGGAAATAGAAGGGACATAAAAGACCTATGAAAAATCACATAGTGCTGAAGAAACCGTGTTTGAATTTGAATGAGTTTTCAAATACCCTTTTACATTCGAGACCTTTCTCACAATTCATTCATTATTTAATCAGTGGGTATTTAATATGCATTGATTACACACCAGGCACTGGGCCTACTGCTGGAGAGGACACATGAGTAAGATGTGATCTTTACCCTGGATGAGGTCATTGTATCTCAGAGGAAATAGCCATATAAGCAATTAACTGTAATGAAGTAAAATCAGTCCTACATAGACAAATAAAGTGCTATGAGAACAGAGATGAAAGAATAATTAAGTTTATTTAGGTCTGGGATCAAGAAGATTCCTGAGAAATGATCCATTTTAAATGAGTCTTAAATATGAGTAGAAATTCCCCAGGCAGAAAGAGTTTGGATGGGGTTTGTATAGAGTTAGAATTAGGTTAGCCAGAGAACCAGGAAGCAGCTTTTAAGGCAAGGGGGCATGAGTATGTTCAGGGAAGAGCAATGAGGCCTGTGTGGCTGACACACAAGGTATATGGCTAGTGGGGAGTAGACATAAGCCTAGAAACACAGCCTTGGATCACTTTTTTAAGGGTCATTAAACTATAGCCTGAACAATAAAAAGATCTGAAGCAAACATAATTAGGTCTACATATTACAAAGATAATTGAGGCAGCAGTATGGCAACAGCTTAAAATGAGACTGGAGGCAGGAAGATCAATCAGGAGGTAATTGCAATATTGTAGGCAAGAGCTGCAACGTCCTGAACCATGATGTGACACGCAGGAAGGAAGAAAGGAGAGAAAATGTTGAGTGGTTGTTGGAGATGAGATAAATGGGAGGATTTACTTATTCAACAAATATTTCTTGAAACTTTTTCTATGTCTAAGACACTGGTTCAGAATCACTGGATAGGGTCTCTGAATTCAGGAAATTTTTTATCTGGTAGAAACATGCTTAGGATAGAAGTATGAATATGGTGCAAGGGAAGCAGAAGGGGGAAATGGCTAACACTTCTTTGGGGATGGGCAAGCATAGCAAAGGCTCCATTGAAGAGAAGATATTTGAGCTGAACCTTCAAATATGGTCATTCAAGACAGAGGACAAAAACGTTAAAGCAAGTTACAATATCAGACATTAGAAGATTTAGATTCCTAACTTAGGTGCCTGGGTGAATGGCATTGTCACTAAAAAGATAAGACACACAGGAGAAGCAGAGTACTGAGCTTTGGAGGCTTGTAGAACATCTGCTAGGTACTTGGAAATGCACAGATAGAAGTCAGAGTCACAAATATACACTTAGAAAGCCTATGTATATAGGGGACACTAAAAGCCATGGAACTAGATCATATCACTCGAGAAAAATGTTTAAAGGCAGAAGATAGAAACCTGTAAGAACACCCAAATTTAAGATGAGGCCTATGAAAGAGGAGCATGCCAAAATAAATAGGGGAAGAATGGAAGAAAAGATGAAGAAGGAGCCACTTCAACTTATTTGGCAAACTCGACAAACAGCCTAGAACAATTTCTCTCCAATTTATCAGAATACCCAGGCAGATATGGTCTTTCATTTCATATTATTCTCCTCTATAGTCCTTTTAGTTTTATTAAATCCGCTAATGGACTTATTAGCAACAGAGAAATAAAATTCTATTACTGGTCTTACTTGTACTGTATAACCAATGATCTCTTATTTACTTGTTTCCTTATATGAAAAAAATTCAAATTAAATTGTTGATTAGAGAATATAATGAAATGAGC